>JAJJMC010001502.1:0-104978 GCA_023531435.1 Papaver californicum | reverse complement strand
CAAAATATGATTTTATGTAAACAAGCAGAGGTAAATCACAAGCATGGAACATCAGAGGTTGTCAACCCAGCATGACCCATCAAACAAAAACACCACTACTGAATGAAAACCGTTTTTCTATTTCAAATATATGCAATTTAATAAGTAAAGAATTATAAAGAAATTAAATTAAATTAGACTTACCACATAATATTGAGGGAAAAAAACCTCCTCCATCATCCCAGTAAATGTACTTAGCTCATGGTGAAGAAAACTTGCTCAAAAGATCTTTTCATTGCTCCAAAAAGTGTTTACAAAGGTGAAATAGATTGAACACAGCTGATTTGATACGCGTATATGCGTTACACAAGATGGTTCAGCCGTTACAAAAGAAAATAAGCAACATGAAAGAAGAAGGAAGACGAAACAGGAACAGCAACACTTATAAGTGTTGCAGGATCGTCTTCTCCGTTGAGCAGCAGTAGGAACAGTCGTCGGAACTTCGTTGTTTGCTTCCGGCGATGATTTTTGAGCTTCTCCCCCTCTTTTTCTTGGCTTCTCTTAATATATATAGGGTTTAGGAACCCTAGGGAGTCTTCCAAACCTAATATAACTCTTAATACATATCCAAAACTCTCACAAATCCGATTCCAAGCCGGAAACCAATTTCCCGTCCAAGTTCACGATTGTGCAATATTCTCTGGCGTAAATCCCTCCAATTTGAAGTGTTTGAGTTGGTCTTGGACTCTTGTAGTCTTTTGGGTCAAATAGAATCAAAAATATCCCAAAAAATACGTAAATCATGTTGAGAACTTCCTCCACGAGATGAGTTTCATTCCCGCCAAATTCGGATTTTTGAAATGTAAAGGGGGTGCCCCCAATCCAAAATGTGGGTGCCTTTAACACTTTTCGAGCCAATTTTTCCGCAAATGTTTATTTCTCAAAAATACCTACAAGACATAAAAAGACATAACAAATGTAAAATCGAGTACTATCGAAGCAGATATTCGGGCGCAATATAAACACAAAAATGTGTCTATCAACTGCTTCAAGCGAGGACTCAAATTCACATTCTCATCCTGCAAATGAAAATCCTTCGATGCAATCACCGCGATTTCAGCATCGTGACGATCTGCGCTCATCTTCTAAATCTCAAATCAATAATAGGATCAATCAACCTTTTGAAAGCAATCAAAGAACAGCGGGTTATACTCGCAATCATGGTATGGGCATACATGATAACCTTATACAACAAAGGCACAGGGTTGGTTCAAGCAGGAGCTATAGAGAACAGAATTCTAATGAATCAAATTCTCAAACATGGAGGCCTGTAACCAACTCAAATCATGTGCAGACACCAACAATTCACTCTCTCAGCGAGTGTACAAGCTCATTCCAGGATTCCAATTTAGGAGCATAGGGTGTAGAAGATCAAATGGTAGATGCAGGAGGAAAGAAATTGGTGAAGACACTTATGTTCTTTGAAGGGTGTCCTAAGCCATTGGGTTGATTTTGCTAAAGGGTGCCAATGGGTTGTACTATCTTGCTAAAGGATGCCAAAGCTCTAATAGTTCCTGAACTTGCATTGTCGTGCTCAGATAATTCTGGCCTTCCAGAGGCAGATCTTGGTAACACATTTTCTGAAGTGCTCAAAGATGAATCAACTTCTATAACTGGACTGCTATTAACAGGGACTACAGAAACTAGTCCTGTCATGTATTTCTGATTCCCATCTAAAGATTGGAATGCAATAAGCTGGATTCTTCTAGTCTTTTGTGCATCTTCATTGAAACAAGAGAAAATCAGTCTGATGAACCCAGTATCTAGCAGTTGATACATACCATGTGTTCGAAAATCAACATGAGATGGTAGAACTGTGATATGTGGATGAGAATGGTACCAACCAATTACTCTTGTAGTCCTTCCAGTCGACAATGCCATACTATCAGCCTGAGTTGATGCTGCTGGCAACATGCAAGAGATAAGTATTCATAGTTTGACAAGAGATAAGCATATGGATTAGAAAAGTTGGGTGTTTATGGGATTCGAAATTACAGGACAAACTTGAGTTATATAAAAGAAAATCAAGCTGTAGAAATCAGACATAAATCTGCATCTCAACTATTCGTATAAACTCCACAGAGAAGATAAACTCCAAAACCTTGTGTTCAGTTCCACTTATATCACATGAACCCTCACCTAGACACCTGTTTAATTAATCATTTGTAAACCTAGGTCGACTACTTCTTTTACTAGTTCAGGTCTTCGTTCTTTTCTCTACCACAACCCCTTCATGCTGTAGTAAGGGTTCAACGTCAACTGACAGCTTAACTTGGTCAGAACAGATGTTACTTTGACCATATTTAAAATGTCAACTAACAGTTTATTTGACGGTTAACGATGACTCTATAATCCAAACGCGTCAATGACATGTTCTACGATCCAAACCCTAATATGACCAAAAACATAAAACCTTTTTACAAAATATTTCTAAAATAAAATAATGAATTGTATAAAAGTAAAGATATACTACACTCACATTTGATAGGAGAAATCATTATGCTAGGATTTTATTGTTGTTGTTGATCATCAATTCAAAATTAAAAGCCATGACTTGGGTGGTTGTTTTTGTGACGGCGTAAAACAGAGAGGAATAAATGGAAAGGCTGTAACAAGAAACTAAAGAACGATAACAGTAAACCCTAACCCAGACGCTTAAATAGTAGGATAAGATAAAAAGAGAGGATTGTGCACACTCTTATTTACACACTATCTCATATAATTTGTAATATTTTTCTATAAAATTTAGACGACAAAGAATTTAAAGTTAACATTTTGAGGATACGTTCCTCTTATAAAATCTACATTCCCAATAAAACGAGCACAACCGGAGAGTTAACACCACCGTCTACCACTTTGAAAATCAGTCGTTGAAATTAAGATTGGTAGATCACGAGATTTAATATTATGGATTATGCTAATTTTTGGTAGGAACAAGCTAAACCAAATTATGCACTCATTTATTTGGGGTTCAGATAATGGTGGCAGAAAAATAAGTTGGATCTCTTGGACTAAGGTTTGTAAGCCAAATCATGGATGCCTATGTATTAAATGTCTATGAATAACAAGCAAATCTCTTCAAGCTAAACGGTTTTGGAGATACGCGAAAGAACGAACTGCACTTTAGAGAAGAATAACTTAAAGAAAATCCAATGACATATCCTATCTTTATCATCCCTATTAAACCTAACTTTTCTATTAGGGGAAGTATGTGGATGTCCAATCTAAAAACTAGGAAGGACTTTCATTCTGTGTGAGAGTTACTAATGGGGAAGCAACAAAAGGAGTGATAGCTGGCTTAACAACCAATAACTCAAGCAGAAACTTCCTTGACTGCATAAGCTTACTCGCAACAAGAATGTTGTTGTAGGAGATTTATGGTCTCGACGTAACTGGACTTTTGATTTTCGAAGACAACTTGACCCTGCAGAGAGTATTGGTCTTCTAGAATTTAAACAAGATATCAGGGATATCCACCTAAGTGATGGGATAAACTCACTCTGTTTAGCAAGCTCATGGAGATAGTTACAACTCATGGAGATAGTTATGACATTCTCATGGAGATAGTTATGGAGATAGTTATGATAACTCCGTTGGTAAGATTTATAACATTTTCATGGAGATAGTTATGACAACTCCTTTATTAGCAAGCTCTTACTACCGAAATTGCCTCCAAAAGTACTATTCTTTGTATTTGTCACGTTACATGATTCCACTCCAACAAGGGTGGTGCTCCAACACATAAGAGTAGCTATTAATTAACTCCCATATATGTTTGCTTTGCAAGAAGGAGAATGAACTTGCTCCTTTATTGTGAGTTTATTCACTTCATTGGAGCCGTTTTATTGACGTCAACAATGTTAGTTGGGTCTGTGTGGAAACTGCATGTCAACAGTTAGAAGTTTGGAACATTAGAAATCTTAACGGAATTCGCAGAACTATTTGGCCACTTATTCCTTTTGTGAACTATTTGGCCACTTATTCCTTTTATGATCATGTGGGAGGTGTGGAAGGAGAACTATTTGGCCACTTATTCCTTTTGTGAACTATTTGGCCACTTATTCCTTTTGTGATCATGTGGGAGGTGTGGAAGGAAAGAAATGTCCACCTTCATGGAGCTAGACATAAGGATTTAGATGAAATTTTGCTCTTCAATAAGCAAACACTCATTCTCTAGACTTCTGTAAAGGGAACATTTCTATCTACATCGTGCTTTGTGCTTTTGGCTATTTTCTTTTTTTTTTCCTTTTTAATATGACGTTTCTTATCTCAAAAAAAAAAAAACTTGTTACCAATTGCATTAACTGTATAGTTACCTTCAGTTGTCTAGAAATCTTACTCCAACAAGTGTATATATACTTAATTGGATGTTTGTTTTTCTTTTTTCTTTTTTGGAAGAAATACCAATGAATACCATATTAGCCAAGATTTTTTTTTAACCGACTAGAATTAACTAATGCTCGGAATAGGGTGGCGGCCTTGGCAACGCAAAATACCAAGACCGGCGAATGTTTTGCATAACGTCACGAGGAATTTAGATCTCCAAGTTCGGTTATAGCATATAAGTCTTCAATAATTATGCGATTTAGTGAATATTCAAATTGTACTAAAGTGACTCGCTGGTTAAAACATATCATCATATAACAGCTTTCCCCATAGCATAAATATTACGTCTTGTAGATTCGATGCATGTAACATGTTTTTCTTTTTGATAGTTCAAATTACAAGAGTACCCTAGATCTATCAAGGGAGTGAGTGTCCACCTACCACATGATCTAAACTAGACAAATGTTGTCAGACTACCACCTCTAGTCATTACGTACAGCTGATAAGTCCTCACACGGCAAACGCAAATCAACTAGCCGTCCATTGATTTGATTGACTGATAAAGAAAGGCAGTTGGCCTTTGGTTTTCGAGATGTGAAAGAAGTTAATTCTTTTTTATTTTAGGGTTCATATTTTGACACCGGCCTTGTTCTTCCTTTCGTTGGTGTTTGCTCCCATGGAAATACAATTATATGTCTATGGTTAATTTTATGGTCCAACAAGGACACCTACATTAAACCTTTACGTGTTTGACTGAGTTAAAATTTGTGGTGACACATATAAATGCAAAAGAAAATTCTACACCAAGGTCATATAACACTAGTACCATTTTAATAAATTTTAGAATTAAATTTTATATTAAAATCAGGTATATATATATTATTACCTCCGTCACAATGAAAAACATATTACTCCTTCTGTTTTTGAAAAAGTGCTATTATCATTTTTTTCATTTTAGTCTAAAAATAAGCTAATTTAAAAAAGTGATAATAACTCTTTTTTTGAAACGGAGTAGCATTATTTTTGTTGTGCCAAATAGAATATTATTTTAACTTACAAAATCTAAATTATCAACAACAATACTTATTACCAACCGTGTAAATTAAACACTACCAATGAGTTTGACACTAGCAAAGAAAAAAACAATTTAAATTTTATCAACGATAATAGTTGGTACCGATTGAGAACCAGCTGGAATTCTCTAACCCTCATGGTAGGGTGGTGTCTTTGGCGTCGCAAGAGATGAAAAACCACCGTGTCTAAATATTTTGTGAGACGTAACAGAGGAATCTATCGGAGATCTCCAACTTTGGTTTTAGCTTAATAGCCTGTCTGGGTACTAAATAAGAGGAAACGAAAATTTTATAAGTTAGTTTGGATATGCAGCTGTAGGAATGACTTCTAGAAATAAAATAAAAAAATTTATAAGTTTTTTTTTTTTGTTTTAGCTTTCTGAAATTAACTTCTGCTTCTTTCTCTTGTCCACACACCATACAAGTCTTCAGAGCATCCACAGTCATGCGATGATACCCATCGATCAAAGATCAAAAAATTTGATCTTTGATCCGGCTCAAAAACAGCGGGGGATGATCAAGCGAGGGGCTAAAGTACCGCTTACGTTCAAGCAAAGTATGCTTAAAAAAGACGGACGGGAGACTAACAATTCGCCTGGTACAAGCGAGATACTAGTCTATCGCCTACAAAAAAAAACATACAGGCGATATCCCAACATTCCGCCCGTGTTCTTAGCGAAATCTCAGTATCCCGCTTGTATAAACGAAGTACCAAAATCTCGTCTAGGATTTGTGCGAAAAAATCGTGTAAAAATAGGGCCGGGCGGGATGCTGGAGTGCCGCTTGCACATAAGCGAAAAAGTAGAGTACTTGTATTGTCATTGAATTAGGGCCGGGCGGGATGTTTAGGCATATTAACTTGTTTAAGTTATGTCATTGAATTATATAATGCTGTAATAGTACTTGTATTGTACTTTGCTCTTGTAATCCAATGACATAACTTAAACAAGTTCAAGCGAGGCCTTGGAGTATACAAGTACTACAACATTATATTAACTTGTTCTAATTAAGTTATGTTTAGACTCCAAGCTAAAAAGAAAGGGCGAGGCCTTGGAGTCTCGCCCAACTCCAAGCGAAGCCTTGGAGCCTCACCCAGGTCCAAGCGATTCCGCCCAACTTCAAGCGACACCGTAGCATCTCGCCCTTGTTCAGAAATTTTTGGCGAAATCTCTGCTATTTGCTTATGTGTAGGCGAGCTTCTGGTGACTCGTCTGGTGGAACGAAAGTTTAGCATACCGCTTGAGCTGGCGAAATATCAACTCTTCGTCCGTGTTTTTAAGCGAGATGCTTGGCCTTCGTCTGTTCACAAACGAGAGGTTAGAATTTCGCTCGACTATAATTTTTAGTCGACGATCATCGACTTCTTTTAATCCTGAACAGTAATTTTGAA
Source organism: Papaver californicum (assembly GCA_023531435.1). Taxonomy (NCBI): domain Eukaryota; kingdom Viridiplantae; phylum Streptophyta; class Magnoliopsida; order Ranunculales; family Papaveraceae; genus Papaver; species Papaver californicum. The sequence continues at coordinate 98,150 of JAJJMC010001502.1, read as the reverse complement.
CGATTATAACCCAAATATAATCGCACGACTGTGGGTGCTTTTCACCGATCATCGATCAAATATAATCTTTGATCGTCAATTTGATCGATGATTGGAGATGCTCTCAGTAATTATGGAATACTCACATTTCACAGTGAATCAATGCTAGAAGGTCGCGAGTCCAACAAGAAAACAGACCATACCTTACCAAATCTGCCATAAACAAATTTACTTAAAATAGTCAATCAAAAAGAAAAAGATAAAAAGCCAACCAAACTCCAAAAAAATAGATAAAGCCGTGTTGTTGTTGTTAGGATAACCTCGTAACCATACTTACTTGAGATTTGAGATGATAAATGTTAACATAAATGAATGAGAACTGATTTGAACCATCCATTAAACAATCTTCTATAAATGTCATGTTTACACTTTTCAAATTCAAAGCTGTTTGCAACAATAAATATATGTTGAAGAAACATAAAGATGAAAATTTCAAAATTAGTAAACAATAATGCAAAATAAACAGTATCCTGCAACAATACGTTTAATCTGATAGAAACACGTTATCCACGAAGTTTACCCAAGGAGGATGAATGAATGTCTATATCAGGGTAGAAAACAATGTGAGTGATGAGATCATTAATGTGCATTACTATTTATGAGGGACTCTGGGATCTTGGTACACCCCCAAACAAAATGATACCCCCTATTAGCAATGATGGATTTTGATTCTTTACTTGTATAAATACAACAGGTATAGGCTTCCAGCAGCTGATACCTTTCTTCATTGAACCCCTGCTGCCTCTATCTCTGTGTGTTCTTCTATAAATATCCTCTCATTTGCGCTTCTTGTGCCGGACTGTCAGAGTCTCATTTTTGACCAACTACTCTTCTTCTCTCACTATTTTCTTCGGTTTGGATGATGTTGCAGAAATTTAAGGATCTATTATGTATTTGTAAGCATAAGAAACAGAAATGGATTGAGAACAAAAATAGTAATGATAATAACAATGATGATCAAAAGATGATGATGATGAATAAGAAGAAGAAAATGAAGATAAAAGGGTCAGTCATATTGATGAAGAAGAATGTATTGGATTTCAGTGATTTCCATGCTTCATTACTTGATACAGTTCAAGAGTTATTGGGTCATGGTGTCTCCTTTCATCTCATCACTATTCCTTCATCATCATCATTAGGTACTTTCTACTCTCACTCTCTGGTTTTGAAACAATCAAAAAAGAATTTATAAAAAATTGTTTTTTTTTTCTTTTTTTCTTTTTGTTTTTAATTTGGAACAAGTTCAGTGTTTGTCAGATTGTCTAAACCAAGTATAGTGTTTTCAGAGAATAAGGGGAAACCTGGTAAAGCCGCTTACCTAGAAGAGTGGGTTACAGGAGTTACACCGTTAGCAGCTGGTGAGTCGATGTTCAAGGTTACATTTGATTGGGACAATGAAACTCAGGGGATTCCAGGAGCTTTCATTGTTAAGAATTTTCACCACAGTCAATTCTACCTTAAGAGTCTTACTCTCGAAGACGTTCCTGTTGCCGGTCGTATCCATTTCGTTTGCAATTCCTGGGTTTACCCTACCCACAGATACAAATATGATCGTGTTTTCTTCGCAAACCAGGTAAGTCAAAAACACATAAGTATCTCCATTTCAGTTTACCTTGGAACCAAACTGATTCCATACTGTTGTTCGATGAGCAAAATACATGCTTTAGAAAACACAAATTGGCTGATAGAGTTCAGAATGACTTTAAAGAGATGCATTTAACAAGTTCAGAATATGAAAAATTGAGGTGTGAGCAAAATACATGCTTTAGAAAACACAAATTGGCTACATCTGCGCTGCTGCTTGTTCCGGGGTAGAAGCCGAAAAACTCAGTAAATTAGTTACATTAGTTTGTCCGGTTAAACTTTTCCACTATTTACTAACTTACTAGTTATTATCATCATAGCCAAAGAGTTAACGACCTCAATCTCCTGCAGTCCAAGCCCTCTGTCCTTTCAGTAAGAGACTCCGCGTTCAGAACTGCATCCTGAACAGTTTTAATCACCTAAATAAACATGAAACAACAAACCATCAAGGAATGATCCATTTGTTGTCTATCTATAATGTCAGCATGCACATGTCACTATAAAGAAAGATTGTTCAGAATGTTAGCATAATTGGGAAGTTTCATAAACTGGCTTGTTTTAGAGCCTCGTCATCAAAAGCAAATCATAAGCACATATATCCTTATGCATCATTTATGAGTTTTTGTAGCAGTCACACTGTAGTGTAGAAATGTTTATTTTGACAATGGGTAATATCTTGTTGTTTCTTCTGTTACATTTTCTTTTTGACGAAAACAATTATGAAACTAATTCTTACGCAGATGTAAGTTTATGAAAGAAAGTAATAATTATGTGAGTTGTTGCAGACTTACCTTCCGCACAATACGCCAGAGCCATTACGTAAGTACAGAGAAGATGAGTTAATAAATCTCAGAGGAGATGGAGCAGGGGAGCTCAAGGAATGGGATCGAGTATATGACTATGCATTTTACAATGATCTGGGTGATCCTGACAAGGGTCCTAAATACGCACGTCCTGTTCTAGGAGGATCTTCTGAGTACCCTTACCCTCGAAGAGGAAAAACTGGTCGAGCACCTACAAAAACAGGTTCATTTTTTTCAGATATATTTCTTAACGTGTTTACACAAGAAAGAAAAATGTGAAAACGTAATAAAGTATACATACTGATTCAGTTTCAAACATCTTGCACAGATCCTAGCACAGAGAGCAGATTACCATTACTCAGTTTAGACATTTATGTTCCTAGAGACGAACGGTTTGGTCACTTGAAGATGTCAGATTTCCTTGCTTATGCACTGAAATCACTAGTTCAGGTTTTGGTACCTGAGATCAAAGCTTTGTGTGACAGCACGCCAAACGAATTTGATACTTTTCAAGACATATTTAACCTCTACGAGGGAGGAATCCAACTACCCACAGGCCCACTAAACAAAATTAAGGATGCCATTCCTTTTGAGATGCTTAAAGAACTTGTTCGTACCGACGGGGAAAACTTACTCAAATTACCGATACCTCAAGTAATCAAAGGTTTGTTTCAAACAATTACACAACTATACAGAAAACCAGATGAAAATAATGACTATTGCAGAGTATAAATTTGTGATTATGAGTACCCATATGAATTCCATCTATTTTTTTTTTGGGTAATGCTGCAGAGGACAAGTTTGCTTGGAGAACAGATGAAGAATTTGGCCGAGAAATGCTGGCTGGAGTGAACCCTGTTGACATTCGTCTTTTACAGGTAAGTAACCTAAGCAGCCGTGCAATACATTTTCTGGTACTGTAGTTTAGTTTCTTTAAAGATAATTATCAAAATCTAATTATCTCCAGGAGTTTCCACCAACTAGCAAGCTGGATCCCAAATTATACGGTAATCAGACCAGTTCAATAACCAGAGAACATATTGAGAAATACCTAAATGGATTAACTATAGATGAGGTATCTTTCTGTTGCTCTATCACCTATTATAACTAATTTCTTAATAGCAACATAATTTGTAAAGCGGAAGATTGAAAGTTACATTTCCACAGGCTATCAGCGAGAACAAGCTATTTATATTAAATCATCACGATACATTGATGCCATACCTGGACCGAATAAACACAACTAAGACAAAAATGTATGCCTCGAGAACACTCCTCTTCCTGAAAGATGATGGAACCTTAAAGCCTTTGGCAATTGAGCTGAGCTTGCCACACCCACAAGGAGAACAACATGGTGCTGTTAGTAAAATTTTTACACCAGCAGAAGACGGTGTTGAGGGTTCAATCTGGCAACTGGCGAAAGGTTATGCAGCTGTGAATGACTCTGGTGTTCATCAACTCATCAGCCACTGGTAAGATCCTGTGGTGATATTTGAAGCATGTAGGAGTGAGTATTTATCTTTTCCATGCTAATACTGATTCTTTCTTGTTGCAGGTTAAACACACATGCAGTGATCGAGCCATTCGTTATTGCAACAAACAGGCAATTGAGCGTGCTTCACCCAATTCACAAACTTCTACATCCTCATTTCCGAGACACGATGAATATAAATGCCCTGGCTAGACAGATCCTCATCAATGCTGGTGGTGTTCTGGAGAACACAGTCTTTCCTGCAAAATTCTCCATGGAAATGTCTTCTGCAGTTTACAAAAATTGGGTTTTCACAGATCATGCACTCCCAAAGGATCTAATAAAGAGGTAACAGCAAACCACAACTACAAAAGGACGAAGAAAACTTTCCCTAATTTAAATTCTCACCACTAAGATAGTTCATTCACCTTCTTTATTCAGAGGGATTGCGGTTCCAGACACAAACTCACCTCATGGACTTCGCTTACTGATTGAAGATTATCCATATGCTGTTGATGGACTTGAAATTTGGTCAGCAATCGAGAAATGGGTGCATGATTACTGCACTTACTACTATCCCAACGATGGCTTGATCCAAGGTGATTCAGAGCTCCAATCATGGTGGTCGGAGATCCGCAATGTAGGTCATGGGGACAAGAAGAATGAACCGTGGTGGCCCAAAATGCAAACATTCTCGGACCTAACTCAATCATGCACCATCATCATATGGGTGGCTTCAGCTCTTCATGCAGCTGTTAACTTTGGTCAGTATTCCTACGCAGGGTACCTCCCAAACCGCCCAACCATAAGCCGTCGCTTCATGCCAGAGTCTGGCACTCCCGAGTATGCTGAGCTTGAGAGGAACCCTGACTTGGCATTTCTGAAAACGATCACGAGTCAGCTTCAAACCTTACTTGGCATATCCCTGATAGAGATCTTGTCTAGGCATTCTTCAGATGAGATTTATCTAGGGCAGAGAGACACTCCTGAGTGGACATCAGATACAGCACCACTTGAGGCGTTTAAGCAGTTTGGAGCTAAGCTGGTTGAAATTGAAAACAGAATAATAGAGATGAACCAAAGTAAGATGTGGCGAAATAGGTACGGGCCTGTTAAGGTGCCATATACCTTACTTTATCCAAGCACTTCTGATTATAGCAGAGCTGGTGGACTCACTGGCCGGGGAATTCCCAACAGTGTATCTCTCTAACAAGGGTGTATAGTAATTTTATGGTAGTGGACAATTGCCACTACCGATACTTATATAGTATTCTGTATTAATGTCCTTAAATTCTTTCTTGGCGTGTTAATATAAAATAATGTGTATAGATTCTAATATATTACCTCTGAATAAACCTAGTGAGTCGCCATTGCTTACAAACTAGTGTCAATTAATCAGATCTCATTTTCAATTTTGTGAGTCATTGCTTATAAACTAGTGTCGCTGTAGAGCTGATCATAATGCATTTCTGGAGGTACGAAAGAGAGGACTTCAGGCAAACCAAAATGGGCAAATTCGTGGAACCCAGACAAAACACAACTTTGATAGCTGTTCTTTAGAAAGAGTAGAATGATTCTTCAAGTAGCTGTTGAAAACGTAGCATTTTGGTGGCAAAAGACAAAGGGAATAGACTGTTACGTAAAGTGGATGTGTGTGCCTTTTATATATATTTTCTTAATCTAGTTTAATTTTCAGAGTGATCATGCATTTCAAAATTTAAAATGTTGAAGTAAAAATACCATGAATGTGAAACATGCTGAAGCAAACAATAAATCAAGCAAGCAAAAATTTCAGTGGCCTGGTTCTCTTGAAAGATCAATTATACTGATCCTCATGAACCCATCGCAAATTAAAAAACAATTTATGGGATGTGAAGCTGCAGTATATATAAAGACAATTTCATCGAAACCCAGATGAACACACTGCAAAAGACAAAAACTCAGTTGAAATTGAGATGGTGTTACCTCTGAAACAATTCTGCGTTATCTGCACCACCAAATTTCTTGAACCAGCAGCCATGGCTGTTCCAGAGAATGAATCGATGGGGTTGGATTTTTGGGGACTGAGAAAAAAAGGAGAAAGGGAAATGCTTCCGGAGAAGACAATTTGGGGGAGGATAGATAGCTCAGTCTAGTTGACTAAAAGAGTGTAACAAAATAAAAAAAAAACACTGAACCACAAAAATGTTAAAAGCCCAAGAAAAAAGCCCTATTCTACGAGTAAATAATGTAAAACCTTGAGAAAGAGAGGAGCTGTGGGTGAAGGGGTCCCTTTAAAGATTCATATCGAAGAGAATTTGATAAATTCAAATTGTTTGTTAAGAAAAGCTCTCTCAAGGTGTGCAGACGAGAAGGGATTAGAGCAATTAAAAGAAAAAATAAAGGTTTTTGTACAGATCAGTTGTATAATAATCGGTATGAGCCGATTCGGAAATTTGGTAAGCACATTTTTATTTTTGGAGTTGGATCTATTAGTACACCTACTACCACTGCAAGACCTTAAAAATCTTGTTTTACATATTTAAAACTCAAAACACAGGTCCTGCAGCCACATATTTGTCCCTTTTTTTTGTGATTATCATGGTATTTTTTTATAAATGCTCTGGTTTAGAAATTCTTTTTACCCTAAACTACTGGCAGAGGTAATCTATACAAGATTTTGTTGTTTCTTATGCATTGAATTATTAGTTTGTACATTGTTTTGGGTTTATAGGGAATATGGGTTTAGGGTTTGTACTTATTTTGACTGTATATTAATCTTGTTTATGTTCTGTTGTTGTGGCTTTGGAAGTTCTGTTGTTGGGATGATGATGTTAGTGGTTGTGGTGTTTTGTCACATCGTCGAGATGATGATGTTAGGAGGTCTCCTCTTTGGTGTTTTTTCACTAAGAAAGAAGTTCCTGGTGCAACAATCTAAGACGTAATACATGCATTATGTCTATACCGTCTCAATTCTGATTGCACAAGTCACTCATTTTAAAAACAGTTGTTGGTGCATTTTCCATTTCCACAGCCCCGTTGATAGTAATTACTGGTGCTATCCACAACGACGAAATCAGGAAGATACTCAAATGAACTACCCTGCTGTGGAGGACCTGGAGATGGGGAAAACCCATACTAATTACTCGTGGTATAATCTCAACTCTCTGTCTGGGTTTCATTTACTGTGAAATTCCTCTTGGGTGTGTATGCTGTTTAAGATTGGTGGAAGGCTGCTTCTATTGAGTTGGAATATGGACGCTCTAGCGGTTTCTATCTTAAATTATAACTTCTCTTCTTTTGTTTTTTTCCATCAATATGTCATGTATTGTTTATCTGTATTTATCTTTTTCATTCTTTTTCTGAAGTTCAATAACGCAAATAGAGTTATTGAGATCATGTATTGCTATCACCTACTGCACATGATCTCAATAATTCCCATGTTTTTCTGTTTTATTGTCTCAATTCTTTTAACTCATAATTTTTTTCCATTCAACAGCAGGGATGAGGATGTTCATTTTCAGTTTTCCTATGGCGAGCCCCCAGAATACTGAAATCCCTCCATCCGACAGCACTGAGATCCCTCCATCTGGCACTCCAGAATGGTTAGAAGCTTCATGGTTATCACAATTCTAAACTAATGAAGCTAATATTTAAAACTCAAAACACAGGTCTCAAGCCACCTAAACTACTATGGTTCTTCTTATCGTATCATTTACTTATTAAAGTTGTGCATAGCATGTTTGGCTCAAGTAGTTTTTTTTTTTTGAAGCATACTCAAGTAGTTATTAGGAGTCATTAACAAATATTTACCACAAACTTCTTTAATGATTTTTAGGAATTAATTAAGAAATATTATCCACATAAACTTCGCTACTGATTTTGGAGTTTGTTAGTTTGCCTTGAGGTACACTAGCTTCTTTGACTAGCATACTGATTATGTTATCTTTTCGTTGAGTATGTGTACTTGATTCTGCAAACTTGCTCACAGAATCTTTTTTAGCTTTGTTTTCTTCATTCCATTTCTTCTTTGTCCCCCAAAAGATTCTGTATTGCGTCATGCATTATTTAAGTCTGTCAGTCAGTTGCATTTGACCTCTTTTCAAACACACAAACAGTCTTTTTATTGCAAATGTAGTGGGTTGTTGCATTTTAGTCACATCTAGGTTTGGGCGTGAAATTCATCTTGTTACCTTATGTATATTTCTGTTTGAAGCCAAGTGTTAAATTCAACTTAGGCATGACAAGTTTCATAAAATTCAACATACCAGGTAGCTCTTGGAGATATCATTCGCATCAATCACCAGAGTGGAGCGTCTACAAGGATTGGTAAAAGTGATGTTTTTTCTAAAGAAACTGATCATGAGGGACAAAAGAGAGTAATCCAAACAATAAAAGGATGGGTTTTTTGTACCGAGTTGAAGTGAGTTGGATAATCGGTATGAGCAGACTCGGAAATTTGGTAAGCAAATTTGTTTTTGGAGTTGGACCTTTAAGTGCGTAGGTTAGCCATTGTTGATCGGCTACAAGTACATAGGTTATTTCTTTGTTGGTGTTAATCAGTTGGAATGATAAACTTTTTCATTTTCTACATTATTGAACATGGAAAACGGGTTTTTAAATCATAAACCAAACAGGTCCTTCTATTTCTTGTTTCTGGCTAGGATTGTGTTTAAATATATGGAGTGAAGTGTTAAGTTGTGTTATTCAAATATCATAGTTCTGCATGCTTTTTACTTGCTTAAACATAACATTTTAATTTTTTATTCATTGGTAAAGTTCTATAAGGATGTCACATTCAATGCTTTTGTCTGCAAGTTATCTCAGTTTTTTAAGTTGAAGTGGGCTTCCGTTCCTTTCCTTTACATCATGGTCATAGCTTGTATCTTTACATTGTATGCACAGTTTTCTCTTTTATTGATTTTTATAATTCAGTTTGGGTCAAAAGTTTCATCGTCCCTGATAAAGGAAAACTAGAAAAGAGGATAGACAGATGTGTTTGGAAGGAGTATGAGTTAGGAGGATAGACAGATGTGTTGGGAAGGAGTACATCTAGAGGTCTGGTTACTTATCTGTCACATTACTCCCAATCTGACAGGCCCCTGTTCGATGCATCCTAGTTGCATGTCTAATTGGTTAGGTAGTTGCGTGCAGTTTAAAATGTGACTATTGCGCAAAAACTACTTTTGTTAGCTCTATTAAAAAGGTTTACTGGCTATTTCTATGCAAGTCTCTTATGCTATTTATTGTATTTTTGCAGGTTTGTTTGGATAGCTACTTGTAACTGGGTAGCCAGTTTTTCTTGAATTAGTGCTTCATTCATCTTCGTATTTCAAATTCTGAAGCTTTTGTAATCTGTCTGGGTTCTGTTTGTTTCTGTACTTGTGACTATTTCATCTCCTGATAGTGGTGCCCACAGACCTACTTGACTTTGACCAATAGGCCCTTGAACCATCAAAAGCACCTAAAAACAAAAAAATAAAATAGAAAAGAAGTATTCGCTGCCCAAGATAACAGAAGTGGAGAAATTAAGAACACGAAAACCACTTCTAGTCTTCTAGACATATGTACTTGTTTTGGTTAGCCCGGCGCGGTTGAATTCCTAGACCTTGGGACTAGACTTGGTTTGAAGCCCTAATTCTCGATTCATTAGACACTATCCTGTATCATGAATTGCAAAGCATGTAAGGTCTTATCACTGCTTTTTTAATAAAGTTTTCCTGTTTAAGATATGAGAGTTGTTAGAAGAGAATTCAATAATTCCAAGTTGTTTGGGTTGTTGTTAATTAAGGCTCAGGGGATACAGAAGATAGTCATCAAAACAGGCCCCTATATTCCTTAATTCTGGCTAGTTTTGGGTTTGAACTTAGGGAGTGAATGGTTATTGGGTGTTATGTCAAATGTCATAGTAGTATAATACAACTTCATCTTTGGTTGTTGGATTATATGTAGTTTACAAATGTAAATGTAGATTAGTATTTTCATCTCTAATATGTGTAAATTTTTTGATTTCAGGGGCAAATCAACTCAGTGGTCACTCCCATGGATCAATCAACTCCTTCAGTAGCTTCGGTATATTATTTTTTCCTAACCTCTGCGTGTATCCTATACGGATGATCCGATCCGCAAGGACCATGATTAGGAATTGTTTGATCGTCTTTCTCTGAGGAAGTAGCTGTACAAACGTGTGACATACAACTCAGTTTCTTCCTACATATAGGTAGGAGCTAGAAGTGGTATGTTTTGAAATGTCATATCAAAGTCTATTCAGTACCGAGAGCTGTTGATTTAGTCATCTGGCTTGAGGTAGTTCATTGTTTGGGGCATTGGTGGGGTAGTTTCATAAAGTGTATCAGATGCTCTTGATATATGTCCTTCGACATAATGTGTACTGTATGCTCTTAGTATTCGTCCTTTGTCAGTTTGCCTGCAACAAAGTCATGGCCTCAATTATAATTTTTTTTGCTTATTTTAGTTATTTGTTTACATTGTCAAATTCATTTCTTTATGTGATTGGTTCTTTACAAAACTTTGATGCAGGCTTCTGTTTCTAGTGGAATGCAGCCACCTCTGCCTCTACCTCCACCTCCACCTCCACCTCCTATACCTCCAGCTACATATGAACCATTAGTAATTGCAGTTTGAGAGGCAGCACAAGTGAGTGTTGTTGGAGAGACAACTGTATTTTCCGAGGCTTCTGAAGCTATAGATGAGCAAGGAGAGACAAGAAAAACGTCTGTTATATGGAATCACTTCACAAAAGAACCAAAACCTTCTAACATGGAAAAATGTAACTACCATCATATGTTGGTTAAAACTGTATCTACTTTTCTCCATGAGGAAACGACAGTTGAACCAGATATGCCAATGCCAATGCCAATGCCAATTCCAAACCACTTAAGAAATTATTGGAGTTTGAGGGTAAAAAAAAAAGGGAATAGACTGTTATGTAGAGTGAATCTGTGTGTTTTTGTTAATATAGCGGCATCATTTACCATTTACCCTGCGCAGAGAAGATAATATTCACTAAGTGGAGTTCAATGGTAAAACGGATGGCCTCGTTGTAAATATTTTCATTTTCTTAATCTAATTTAATTTTGGAGAGAGAATGCATTTTAAATAAGTTTGAATATGATTTCACAGCGGAAATGGTTCAAACTAATACTCCCTTTGTCCAAATTATACAGGCGGAGAAGTTAAATATCTATAGATTTTTATAAATATTCATCATTTTTTCTATATTATCCTTATTCTTTTGTTATAAAAACTAAATATATTAATTTAGTTTAAATATAATATTATCATTATAATAACGTATATATGGAAAAAATTACCTGAGAATTAGAAATGTGGACAACCAAAAATTAAAATTAAAACTGGACGGAGATAGTAGTTAATAGAATTGAGAAGGAAATCACATTACTTATTGCAAGGAGTGCATGGTGCATGGCCTGGTTCAGTTCTCTTAAATGATCAATTACTAATCCTCGCGAGAAACCCTACAAAGTAGAAGCAAGAAACCCTATATGGCTATATTGATAGAAAGGAGCTGTGGCGAGTTAGATCTGAAGAGAATAGAGCAGAGCAATGAAAAGGAAAAAGAAAAGAGAGTTTGATGTGATCATTTGTATAATCAAATCATCGGTATGAGCCGACTCGGGAATTTGGTAAGCACATTTTGTTTTGGAGTTGGATCGATTATTAGTACAAAAATCTCTGTGTCTATTAAAAGGGGTAACAATTTAAAACTCAAAACACAGGTCCTCCAGCCATTAAAGGGGTTATATTTGCTTGTGTTGAATGTCTGTTGTCGTTGCAGGGGGCTCAAAGGAAGAACAAAAGCACTTAGAGAGAAAAATTCTGATCTTTTAATACCTTAAGCCCCTTTATTAATTTGTATGCCTATTTTCGATTTCTTAGGTTTAAAGTTTGATTTTTCTTATTTGCTTTAAAAGTGTTTCAACAAAAGCACTTAGAGAGAAAAATTCTGATCTTTTAATACCTTAAGCCCCTTTGTTAATTTGTATGCCTATTTTTTCGATTTCTTAGGTTTGAAGTTTGATTTTTCTTATTTGCTTTAAAGTGTTTGTTTAAATGCTTGAATGAGAGGTTTGACTCAGTTTGAGTAAAATTAGACCTAAAATGTGATTCCTGGGTTTGTTAGCGTTTTATGTTGTACCACACTTATTTTTGGAATGTTGTTAAGTATACTATTATATGTCTTTCTTAGGTGAAATCAGTGAAGATGTTGGTCGTTGGCAAGCGGAAGCTATAACAGCACTTCAGCAGGTATTTTATTTTAAACTATGCAAGTTATTCATGCACCTTTCTTGAATCTTGACTGTTGAGTTGTCAATTGTAATATAGATTCATTTTATGTCTAGTTGTTTCTGGAAGAATTTGACTGTCTTAGAAGTGCTCATGAAAATTGTAATGTGAAACTAAGGTGATGGTTTAAGATTTAGATTCAATTTTGGTACACTCTCAATTTTGTTTTTCCAAAAGTGTGAAATCTCTTTAACATTGTTGTATGTGAATGTGATATAATCATGCACTTATGCATTCATGCCAATGTAATATCCCATACGATCCAATGTACACCGACTTCCAGCTCATCTAAAAAAAACAGAAACAAAAACAAAAACAGTGTATATATAAACAAACTCGTTATATGCTGTAAAAGAAAAACATACCCGATAGTCCTTGTTGCTGATCCAATCCCTGACATATTCCCAGCAACATTACTTATCGATGAACATTTGTGCCCGATCCTTGATTCTACAGTTGATTTCATCATTGTTTAGTCTCGGATTGTTATTGAATTATTTCTATTCGTAGCTTTCCTTTTTCCCTAATTTTAAATGTTTTTAGCTCTTCTTATTGTCGTGGGTTCTTATTATTTTGGATGCATGATAATGATGATAGTTGTGAATGGTATTGGTCTGAGATTTGGAATTTCTGTAAGTTTTTGACATTTGTCTCTTTTACATTGTTGTGTGTTCTTCCTTTTGCTACCTAAACTTGTTATCATTGTTCTCTAATTTGTATACTTGTCCTAGGTGTGTTGTAGCTTCTTACTAATTTATTAAGTTTATGTGATGATTAATAAGTTTGTTTTTGATTTCAGCAATCCTCTTTGTTCTCTCTCTAAGGTTTCTCCCTTCTGAATCACCATTTCGTCACAAATTCAAGAAGATGAAACCAAATGCCTCTCGCCATTGCTAGAACAAAGAGTTGGTAGGACGCCTAACAGTCCCTTGCAACCAATTCAGTCATCAGTGCATGAAGCAAGGGGAGGTGGAAGAACACCTATGGTACTAGCAATCTGTTCACCTCTGAATGATGATTTTTTAAAACACTCCAAGGAGACAAAATACAATGCTCTACTGTCAACTGAGAATTCAAGGTCGCCATCTCGTCTCACCTACAACAGAGAAAGAAAGACTAGACCATTCGAATCAAGTCCATAACAGTCAAACATCAGCGTCTTAACAACTACATCAACAATCACAGCAAAATGCTCTTCGAAGTTCAATATTGCAACCATCTTAGCGATCACAACAGAATGCTCTTAAATAGGTCATCTGTCATGTAAAAAAAGAGGGAAAACCTGTAATATTGAAGTTGGCAAGAGGGGGAAACAGAAAGTGGACGTGGGTGATTCTTGTGGTAATTTCGATCATCAAGTTGTTGATTCAATTGGCACATGGGTAAGGCAAAGGCAGAACTGCATAGGTTAAGCAGATTTGTACCAAGTTGAAGTGAGTTGGATTATCGGTATGAGCGGATTCGGAAATTTGGTAAGAAGATTTGTTTTCGAGTTGGATCTTTAAGTGCATAAGTTAGCTATCGTTTATCGGCTATAAGTGCATGTGTAATTTCTTTTTTGGTGTTTATTGTGTAATTATCTGATTTTGTATTGTGCAAAGCTGTAGAGTTGGAATCAAACATCTTAAACATTCATAGAATTTGTATTGTTTTGTTCTCTACTTGTTAGTCTGGAAATCTAAATTTTATTACATGCTGACAAGATTAAAAACAAAAGAGAGGCAATTACTGGGTTATTTTGTGCAATTTAGGGTTAAGGTGATCTACATATTTGGAAATTCTGGACCAGCTGGATTTCCTAGGGTGCTGCGGAATCTGTTGGAAACACAAGAACCTGCAAGTTGGACATAGATCCAGGGATATCACCATTTACTTGATTATTCCCAGGTTCTAAAACCTCTAGCTTCTTACAATTGGCAAGAGACCTTGGTAGCTGGCTTTCAAATTGGTTTTGACTCGAATGTGCGATTTTCTGTTAATGTCTCGGGTATAACTTCGTCAAAAGGGTTTCCTCTCATATTTTAGAACTGCAAGACTAGGAATGGATACCAGACACATGGGGCTATTTCTCCACTGGGATAGATCATGAACTTGAAGATGACCAACTTCACATGCGGACTTGGGAATTTACTCCCTCCACTCAAGTTATATATATATATATATAAAAAACAAGTTTGTATTAGATTAAGAAAAAATATAGGGTTATAAAATCTTTTTATTTTTATGTTATATTATCCTTTTTCTTTTGGTAAAAACTAGAAACATTAAATTTATTTTAGTATAAAATACTAGTATAATTAGTAACAGTATATATAAAAAAATTATCTAGAAATTAAAACTATGTCTATTTAGATAATCATGATATTATTATAGATATCCAAATTGTAGTTAGGAAGGATTTCTTGTATGGAATAGAAATCAATGGTTCACTATATATTAGTAAAAACCATATTGGTAAAAGTATAAAAATATGCCAATTTATTTTCTCCCATCTTATAAGAACGATGGAGAAAAACCAATATCAATTGGTTTTTACGATTTATCAAAATCGATCGACAAAATTGCCATATGATTTCACGCTAAATCGAAATAAATAAATTATTATAAGTGTAACCAAAGAATAAGGTTAAGAAAGAAATATACTTACCTCATGTGACTTGAGTTATAACCACCCACATAAAAACATTCCTCCTAAGTACGAATAAGAAAAACTCTATAAGTGATGCATATATATATTGTTAAAGCCAATCTGAGTGTATATGGTTTATAACAAAAAAAATACAGTATTTGTTAATTTTATCATCCTTACTAGATAAATAACAATTCAAAAACAAAATCTATAAGACCTATTAATTTACGGATATGTACTATAATATGAGTTTGGATATGTGAAAGACAATGAAAAAAGGATCACGTGTCTACATTTCCGTCATTGAGATGGTGGGTGTTGCAAAAACATAATTAATGCTAACTTGTTGTAGTATTATAAATTTTACATACACTGAGTTGGCATCTTGATTATCAATACACACAATTTTTTTTATTTATAATACACTCCACCCTCTGCACACTTAATATACCAATATTGTCCCCCCTCATCACACCACATCCTACACAAATTAACTCAATAATGCTAAAACCCCTAACAAGCATACACTAGTAATTTTGCAGATTAATCAACACTTGGTTTTTAAGCATTTATTTCATTACCAGCAGATGCAAGCTTACTAACAAGAGCTAGAGCATTACTAGTGATATATGACAATTTCAGAATCTTATTATGAAGTAACTTGACTTGTTTCCCCTTTCTATTTTCAAACCCATCAATACAAGTATCTTCATAAGTTAATGCAGAACTCATCCACGTCTCAACGTTCCCCATTTGCACATCGAACGTCTTTCCGTTCAGTTTCCGGAGTTCATGGAGAGAATCCTGAATGTTTTCAACTGCCTCTTCAAAACAATCTATACACTCTGAAAGATCTATTCTCTGTCTTCTCTTTCTGATACTCTTCTTTTGTTTCAACTTTTTCAAGTAATGTGTGATGTTTTTAGCTTCATCTAGCGTTACAGCCACAGCTGCTTGAGCCCATTTTCGAGAATCGTATTTCGTTGTATTCGAATAAGCTTCTAGTGAATGTATACAGATATCTTGATATCTAGTAACACTACATGCTGATCTCACGTACTCGTCTCCTTCTTCAGATGATTCATCGCTTTTGGATAAGGGAAATGCAATGAGTATGAAAAACAGCACTAGAACAAGTCTTGAAGGACTTGCCATTGTAATAAAATTTCTTATGAGCTCTGTAGATAGTTTGATCAAATAGGATACTATAGTCAGGAAGTAGAAGACAGTTATGTGTATTTATAGGGTTTTTAGCTAGAGGAACCTTTTGGACGGTTTACTGGTTTGTTCCAGAATTGCACAGGAAATGGGTGCTGGCTGCAATTAATGAAGAACAGCAGACCGTTGGGACTTTTTGTAGGTTGCAATTTGTACCATGGACATGTGATAGTGTGCAGGTAAAGTATGTGAGTCTCTCGTGAATCAGAAGGTACCATTATAGTGAGTGTACTGTCATTTGCCCGATCTAAGCCATCATGACTATCCGGGGCCGAGAAAAGTATCAAGTGCTGTTAGCACAGTTTGTTAAATTGGGTTAGAAATCTTATTACCGATTTACAAATCGTATTACTCTTTTATATCTAACCATGATTAGTATAAGGTGTTGGGTGCAATAATCAAAAATTAACAAAATCAAATAAACAAAGGTTGTAGATATTTAGCTTTTAACGGAAGTGATTCGTCAAAACGGATGAGCTCCTGTATTTCGCAACATCAAGATAGTATGTAACAAAACTTTGAAAAAACAGAGTGGGTCACGTGTTCAACAAGCTGTCCTTAAGACGTTAGTGCCCGGGTACATTCAAGAGTGATGCTATAGCCTCCACAGGACGGATGCCTCCAGGATAAAAAAATCCTACTACTAGCACTCGTAGTAGATGCTCAACTTGAGCTTCGCAACTCAGAAAAACCCTTCAAGAAAAATCTCAAAAAACATAAGAAAGATATTAAAAAATTATTATTTTTTAGGTTTCTCCAAAAGTATGGAAAAACTCTTTTTCCTTGGATGTCAAATAGGTTAAGAAAAGTTTATTTATATAATCTCTTAATACAACTTCTGAAGTGGAAACTCCCGGATGTGGGACTAAAGTGTTTCATTCAAAAAAGAAAACAAAGAAAAAACCAAAACATGTAGAGTGACCAATAGCTCAGGAGCTCGAACCCAAATAGGCACAATATTTTATATTTTATATTTTAATAAAATATTTAAAACTCATTTGTTTGGCCATTGTTTTCAAACAACCCCCCCACATGAATGAAAACCTCAGTAAAACATGAAAAACACAAATAGATCTTGGTAAACCAACACCCTAAATACCATGACCCGACTTGACTGAAAAAACAGATGGACCGTGCGTGTGTTAAAAGCATACTAGCCATTCCAATGTCCTCTTCTTCACACAAAAGTGTGCTGACCCCTGGGTCATACTATTAATTGCATAAATCATAATAGTATAGAGAGCTTTCATCATTAGTTTCTCATAATGGGACTAAAGGTTCTATTCACCAAAGTGAAAATGAGCTAGTGATCCCTTAGAGACCCTTAGGTCCTAAGTATCAGTAATACCAAGACCATAGAAAACAACATAAAAATCATTTTCTCAAAATGAATTAAATCTTTATGAAAAACTGAAAAATCACATAGAAAACAGGAAATACCATATAAGCAAAGGTGTCCATGAGGTCTTGAACCTTTGCTTAGTGAGAGATTATCAGAACTACTTGCTAGAGACAGTGAACGCGATGTCTTGAATTGCTAGCGTTTGGTGTAATTCGCAATAACCACCACGCATGATATATCTAAGGTTGTTGCCAAGCTCGTGCGGTTGTGTTCATTTTGTCCCTGAGCAAATATCCCATTTCTCATAATGCTCTAGAGAATCAGCTCTATTCTCATAGGAAGCGATCCACTTCCACATTCATATAGGTGAGTTCTATCAAGAGTGTTTACTGCTACACCCCACTTCAATCTTAAATTGAAACTATATAACTCAATAAGACTTATTAAAAGTCATCCTTCACATGAAGTCACACTATCACGTCTACTCCATAGGGAAGGGACAGAGATAAAATTATCTGATAGTGTTTCCTTTAACCCACCACAAATTAGTTGTTTCATTCAAAACCTTGATCTTGGGATATCCAGTCAACAAGGTTGAGTATCCTTTATGGAAAGTTTGTTTAATGAGCTTAAGCCCCATCTCCCTCGATGCAATAACAAACTACCTCTCTACATTATCATTTCGTCAAAGGATCCACTAATTTTCTCTTGACTTCACTAAGTCTACAAAAATCACTTCATTAGAGAGTAGTTGTCTTACTGAATTAGCTACCTCCGAGTTTGTATAGACTTTTCCAATTGCTCATTTACTTTAGAATTACATAGTCAATTGAGTTTCAACAATGGTGGCCATAGGCTCGGTCACAGAGGAATGCGTTCCAAAAAAGGATTTATCCATTCAACTTCCTCTCATGCTTTTAATTAAGCGAGCGAACTCTGATTTCATCTCAGCCAAGTTCCTCATGTTCGTTGGAATATTTCCAACTACTGATATAACTTAAGAGGATGCAAACATAAGCTAAGACTCTCCAAAGCCTGAAATCACAACATCTCTTAAGGTCAGTCCAATATATATCATGCACATACACAATTTCAAATGTACCTCAAGTACTACAAATTTCTTATCAGATCATCCCACTAATTCTTCTGGGGTCATAAGTGTATTTGTACACCGAATTCACTGCACATTACAATATACATTAAACGTATCGAGTTTGACAAAGACCATTTTCGTCAGAATTTCTTCGGGTTCTAATGATCCTTTAGATCATGCTTGTCTATAACAACTTAGTCTTTCAATCAAATCGTAAAAGTCATATGTTTTCTAGGTGGTTGTAAAGCATATAAAGGCATACACAAGATACATGTACTAAATACTAGTACGGTTATTACATTTTCCTCAAAAGGTTAGTGCCATATATATCACATATTTGAAATTAAATATGTAGCTTAAGCATCCCAATTTTCTTGCCCTTTGATCAGATCATCCCTGTGATTCTCCAGGATTAAAATGGGAAACATGCACACCTATTTTGCAACACACATTAAACACATTTGACAAAAACTATATAATCAAAATTTGATTTTGGTTCCTTCTGGTCCTTTAGACCACGTCAACAACATATTTGTTTTCTGTCAAACTTTAAACAACACAAATTTGTTAACGATTCTAAAACACATAATAAAGGCATGCTAAACATATGCACCTTCAATAGATTTAGTGTAAATACACTTATCAAAATCCATTAGTGTCACATCACTAGAAATCATCATCATCACATAAAAATATTGTTAGTTCAATGACTTATTGCTTGGTTCAAGTCAAGTATATGTAGGTGTAGTCAGTTTGTATATTTACCCCCTAGCGCTAACCAAACCCTTAAGGTTTGTCAACCTTTGACTAACAATTTAAGTATACTGCCTCAACATCCATCTAATGTAGCATACTGACAATAATGACAAACAATGCCTGGCGTATTAATTTTAGTGTCACGTGAGGATGTGCCAAGTGATCACTACTTTATTCTATAACAACAATTTCACAAAGTCAAGCATCTGCCTAACCTATTTTATCTCGTATGAGAACCTGACCTCAGAAGACTGTTGTCGGTAACTCAACATCCTCAACAATAAAATTTATTTTATTCAAATGTTGTTAATTTAAGAACTTACAAGTTATTGTAATACAGTTCTGGTGATCATATGCAATGATTTGCTCAAGAAAATCAACTCTTCATTCTCACCTTAGACCCTCACAATTGAGGTCTACATGGTAGGACACATATAAGTTTAGGGTCTTCTATAGATATGCTTGAGAAATCAAACAAACACTTGTTTCCATCTTAGACCCCCACATTTGAGGCATAAGGGCCCTCAAAGTTATTAGGATATCTCAACATAAGAAACTACAATTATGTGTCCTTTAGGTTGCATCTAACTAAGACACATCGTATAATGGTACTCTATACCAACATTATGATTTAACATGTTCATGTATTCATTCTCAATTCATTGACGATTTTCCCTTTTATCTACTGTTGTCTTGTTCTATTAAGCTAACACTCAAAGCATCACAAGACCATATTTCTAAGTATAACATTTCATAGTAACTTAGGTAGATAGCATTTGACACTATTTTTAAATCGCAATGCACATATGGAGAATGATATCATAATTTTATTAATGTCCATACCTGACAAGCCTTGCACATCATTATCTATTTCTTCAACTGTTTTGATAGTTGAGTTGTTCATGAAAATGCTTTTACATATTTCTCATTCTTGGCAGAAGACAAAACATGTCTTTTCTGGAGCACACGTTCCAGCATTTCCAACATTTACCAAACAATTCTTTTTATCATCTCCACTGAAAAGTAAAATTACTTAACACAGTAAGAATGTCAATTGTTCCATTCAAACTTGAATACACAATTATATATTATGAGGAGGTAAGCGCACAACTAAAAACAGAAGTTATCACAGACTAACACTTAATTTATCATTCAATTTAAGAGGATAAAACTTTTGTCCAACTAGGATTCAAAAAAGTTGTTGATACTCTCGTTCGACATAGGTAATATCAAATTATCAATAGATAATAAGTGTTCATCTTATCAAAATGTTTATTACCAAAATATAGTTATCAAGTTACTTAAGTCTCTTTCCACATTAGACTATCACAATCATCAATAAGTAAAAAAATTTGGTAATAAAACACCCAAACACTTTTGTGTACATACATATCAATTAAAACACATTTGTTTGCTTAACCTTCTTGTTGCACTAGTTACTAAAATATACTTTATACCTCACTATCCATATGACTATGGTACACTAGTATATTATGATTCTCATATATTCAACAAAAGCTAACATATTCGAAATGATTTAGAAATCACCATTGAAATTGTAAATGCACAATTATTAACCAATCATGTGATACACGCCAATTGATACTACACAAAGCATATATAATCAAAGTGATTTACAACATAATGCACAGTTCATACACAACTGATTCAACATCTCATTATTCATTAGCATTGTGATATTAATCTAACACATAAGAGATTATCACTTTAAGTCATAAAAATTAATTCGTTACTTGCTCTAATTTGTTTATGAGAAATATTCAACTAAATTGAAATCTCAAGTCTTTTACGGATAGAAGCACTCACTAGTATCGGTTTTCATATTATATCCAAGGTGACAAAGTACCACTATAAATGGTTGCAAGATCTCATACTAATCTTGAGCTTAGATACAGATATTGATATTTTGGACAAACATGCACAACATCTTTGCAAATACCATATCTCACAAACCACAAGTCCGAATAAAAAAATTAAATATGAGTTTAGAAGATATTATCTAGATCTACAAACTTCATTTGAATCACCATTTCAAAAAACTCATAGTTAGTCAGAAAAACTAATTTAGTCAACAATATTTTTCTGCCCGTTAGAATTTTTTAGGAACGTTTCTCAGTTTTGTAAAATATCTAAAAAATACTTTTACAACTCCGAAAATTCTGAATTTTAGTGTGGGTAACTATCATGATGTCTATTATACTCTGTTAAAAGGATTCATCGAAATTCCTTCTAAGTTAAGAGATGTACTCGAAACTCTACAGCTGCACAGAAAACTCAATTTTGTTTTTTCACTTCAAAATTAACATCCTTAATTTTCTAATATCATATCAAAATCAACGATTCAAAAACCGATCATTCATTTATAAATATTACTAAATAATAATGTATTAAGATTGTTGGATGCAATAATCAAAAATGAAGAAAATCAAATAAACAAAGGTTGTTGATACTTAGCTCTTAACGGAAGTGATTCGTCAAAACGGATGAACTCCTCGTATATCGGCAACATCAAGATGGTATGTAACAAAACTTTGAAAAAACAGAGTTATTCACGTGTTCAACACGTTGTCCTTAAGACATTAGCGCCCGAGTATACTCAAGAGTGATGCTATAGCCTCCACAGGGCGGATGCCTCCAGGATAAAACACCATACTACACCTACTACTAGCACTCGTAGTAGATGCTCAACTTGAACTTGGCAACTCAGAAAAACCTTTCAAGGAAAATCTCAAAAAACTTAAAAAAGATAATAAAAACTATTATTCTTTTGGTCTCTCCAAAAATATGAAGAAACCCTTTTTCCTTGGATGTCAAAATAGGTTGAAAAAATTTTGTTTATATAATCTGTTAATACAACTTAAGAAGTGGAAACTCCCCGATGTGGGACTAAAGTGTTTCATTCACAAAAGAAAACAAAGAAAAAACTAAAACATGTAAAATGACCAATAACTCAGGAGCTCGAACCCAAATAGGCAGAATATTTTGTATTGTAATAAAAGATTTAAAATTCATTTATTTAGCCATTGTTTTCTAACATAAGGTCAGACAACATTTACAAATTATGTATAGATTATATTTAGACAGAATTTATATCAGAAGAAGAAGAATAAATGAAACAAACCAAAAGGGATCACTCAAAGAAGACGAAGGGATCACTCAAAGATGCTTACTCAGTGAAAGACCTTATGTGTTCCATTAGGCGTAGTTGACAAAAAGGGATCACTCAAAGATGAAGAATGGTCGGTTCTTGATCGCAAGTGTGTGGTTGTGATCCATAAATGTCTAACGGAAGAAGTTTATAACAACGTACAAGAGATTACTAGTATGAAGACTCTTATTGATACACTAGAGAAGTTGTATCAAAATTCATCAGCCTCAGGGAAGATTATGTTGTGTGTACAACTGTTCAATCTGAAGATGCAAGAAGACGAAGCGATTTCAGCACATCTTGGGAAGTTTAAGTCGATTATCTCTCATCTTTCAAAAGTTGGCATTACTTTTGATGATGAGATTAAAGATTTAAGGTTGTTGTCTTCATTACCAAAGAGGTGGGAGACGGCAGGTACAACTATATGCAATTATGTCGGAAGTGAGAAGTTAAAGCTTGATGATGTGCAAAAAAGGTTAATCGGCGAAGAAGAAAGAAGAATAGAACGAGGTTGCTATTCTAGTTCTTCGAGTTCATCCTTAAGTTTGCAACAAGATGACAAAGGCAAAAATTCAAAAAGAAACAATGAAAAGTCTAGAAGAAAGTATAGGGGAGATCTCAATCCCAACCTAGAGAAACTGTGGAGTGTTGGGTGTGTAAGAAAGAATGACATTTTAGACGTGACTGTCTGGAAAAGAAAGGTGCTAACACTGGTGGAAACAAAGGTAATCAAGAAGAGGTCAATGTAGTTGCATCTGCAGAACCAGTGAAGGTCCTTGTTGATGACAACAAGATGATTACAGAAGGTTTTCTACTACTCTCTGAGGATAAGAAGGATGAGTTTTGGATTATAGACTAAGAAGTTTCTTTCCATGCGACAGATAAGAGTATTATGATCTCTTACAAGGAATGATACTATGGTCAGGTATTCTTAGGTGACGGTGTAGCATATGATATCATCGGGATGGGTGATGTGATTGTGAAAATCAATGGTTCGACATGGAAATTGAAGAATGTCCGACACGTTCCAAATCTGGAGAAAAACTTGGTATCTTTGGGCCAAGTTTTTGATGATGACTATGAAGTTATGTTTACAAAACATAACTGGAAAGTGAAGAAATGGGCTATGGTGTTAGATCGTGGAGTTAGAGTTCGAACTTTATACCGGACTTTAGATGAATCTACTTTAGTTGTGGCTAGTAGAGGTGAAGACACTGACTTATGGCATAAAATACTGGGGCACATGAGTGAGAAGAATATGAAGATTTTGTGCTCAGGAGAGTACCTTCCGAAGGTAAGTGAAGACTGTGTCATGGGAAAGCAAAAACAGGTTAGTTTCAACAGAGATGGCAGAAGCTTAAGAAGTGCAAAACTTGATTTGGTTCATACTGATGTATGGGGACCGATATATTTTGTATATCACAGTGGTTTCCATTATTATGTCACCTTTATTGATGATTATTCAAGGAAGGTACGGATTTATTTCATGAAGAATAAGTACGAGGTATCTGAGGTGTTTCAAAAGTGGAAAGCTTTGGTTGAAACAGAAACTGGTCTGAAGTTTGGAGGTTTGGTATGGAAAAAAGTTAAATCTTTCTTATTTGAAAGTTTTTGGTTGTGTTGGTTATGTTCATCTTCGTCCCGGTGATAGGTCTAAGATAGGTGCTCAAGCAAAGAAGTGTATGTCCATTGGTTATGTAGGTGACGCTTTTGGGTATAAATTTTGGGACTATGATAGTCATAAAGTTATCCAAAACATGGATGTTACTTTCAATGAGAATGAGTTGTACAAGGACAGAAAGACAACACAAGTTGAAGGTATTGAGTCAAATACTGATAAAGACTTGTATATCGACATGGATGATGTTTCTGGAAGAAGTGTAGTACAGGAAGAACATGGTGTTGCTGATGGCATAGAAGAATCCCTTGTACAAAACGAAGGGACTCCTACTGCAGTGGGAGTTACACCTGAAGTACCACAGGAAGTACGAAGATCATCAAGACCTCATAATCCAAACCCTAAGTATACTTTGAATTATCTATTACTTACATATGGTGGTGAACCTGAAGATGTCAAAAAGGCACTAGCAGTTGATGACTCAAGCAAATGGAAATTTGTTATGGATGATGAGATGAACTCACATGAGGAGAATGGAACGTGGGTGTTAGAAAAATTACCAAGAGGTAAGAAGGCGTTGCACAACAAGTGGGTTTATCGAAAGAAAATTGAAGCAAATGGAAAGATTCGTTATAAGGCGAGGTTGGTTGTAAAAGGGTTTCATCAGAAACCAGGTGTCGACTATAATGATATATTTTCTCCAGTTTTGAAATGACTACTATTAGAGTAGTGTTAAGTCTAGTGGCTTCTGAAGATCTCTACCTTGAACAGTTGGATGTAAAGACAGCTTTTCTTCATGGTGACCTACGTGAAGAAATTTACATGAAGCAGACAGAAAGATTCATAATAAAACGCAAGGAAGAGATGGTGTGCAAACTAAAGAAGAGTTTGTATGGTTTAAAACAGGCCCCAAGACAATGGTACAAAAAGTTTGACAACTTTATGTACATGAGTGTTTACTCACGGTGTAATGCTGATCATTGTTATTTCAAGAAGTATGGTTCTGACTACATCATATTATTACTGTATGTAGATGATATGTTATTAGCTGGAACATATCAACAGAATATTGAGAACTTGAAGAAACAATTAGCAAGTGAGTTTGATAACTTTATCTTGGTGAAGCACGACAGATTCTTGGTATGAGAATCACAAGGGAAAAAGCTAAGGAAACACTTATGCTTAGTAAAGATGACTATATTGAACGAGTGTTGAAGAGGTTCAGTGTGGAGAATGCTAAGCCAGTAGGTTCTCCACAGAGTGCACAGACAGATGAAGAAAAGGAGTACATGGATAATGTACCATATTCATCAGCTATTGGGAGTTTAATGTATGATATGGTATGAACGAGACCGGATATTGCACATGCAGTTGGAGTAGTGAGTAGATATGCAAGCAACCCAGTAAGAAACATTTGGAAGCAGTAAAGTGGATACTTAGGTATCTGAGAGGTAACAAAAATATACCATTGTGTTATGGAGAAGGTGGATTGATGGGGTTATGTAGACAAAAGGAGAAGTACGACCGGTTATGTTTATACTATGGGGTCAGCTGCAGTGAGTTGGAACTCACGACTACAGAAGTTGGTGATATTTTCCACTACATAAGCTGAGTATGTAGCACTGACAGAAACGAGCAAGGAAATTATATGGTTACAAGGTTTATTATCTAAGTTAAGTAAGGAACAACGGGATAGTGTTCTGTATAGCTACAGTCAATGTGCTATACATTTAGCCAAGAAATCAGCCTATCATGCTAGGACGAAGCATATAGATATTCGATAACATTTCATTCGAGATCTCTTAGAAAAAAAAAAGATTTGAAGCTCGAGAAGATTCTTGGTTATAAGAATCCAGCTGATATGTTGACCAAGGGAGTTACATCAGACAAGCTAAAGCTCTGCAAAGCTTTAGTTGGTCTCTCGGAGTAAGGTTCTGGGAGGAGATCCATATCAGGGAAGACGGTTAGCACTGACAACCCAAGTTGATAAGAAGATCAAGGCAAGGGAAAATCGAATGTTATACAATAAGTCTCCAAAGTGAGAGATTGTTGTGTAATGAAGACTTATTTTAGGAATGGGTTTAGGTTTCCTAGTCCTAGGTTGAAACCTAAAGGATATTTCCTATTTTATATCTTGTCTAATATATGGAATGTGTTTCCTAATATTAGCTAGGGATTCTTGGTGGCCAAGTTTGTAACCTATATAAATAGGTATTATGGCATGTAGAGATTATCATAAATGTAGAGAGAGATCGGTGAGAGATTTCTTGTGTTAGCTTTAGAGAGAGAAGCTAGGGTTTTTATGATGAGTGCAACTGGTGAGGAGCAAGAGACAAGGTAATCGTCTCATGTAATTGCTACGGTGTAACCAAGAGCTTGCTAGGATTCCACAAAGGCGTTCTACATTTGTAATTGATTCATTCATAGTGGATTTGAGATGGTGTGGCTCAAAGCGGACGTAGACAATATATACACATTGTATATATTGTTGAACCACTAAAAATCTTGCGTGTCTTGTGAGTTTGATTTACTTTCTTGTTCTTTGTTATTATTTGTGCTTGGTTTACTTATTATTCACCATATCATTCCAAGATCTTGTATTTCATGGTTTTGTCAGTACCTAAAGTAATTGTCTGCAGCATTTCCTTGAAATTAAGGTAAAAATCCTGACAGTTTTGCCCCGACCAAAGTCGACTTGTTTGCTTCTTTTTTTTTCTTGGATGTTTTGCCTTGATGTCTCCTTTCTTTTAATTAATTTGGTTTTGCCTTTTCATTTATGATAATAAAGTCTCTCCAAAGGGTTTTGTAAAAAAAAAGGTCATGTTTGATAATTATGTATACTCAACCTGGTGGTACAACCTGTTGTTTTTCTTTTTCAAGTTCTAATTAGCCGCAAATTGCTTCATTCTACCAATATACTAGTCAACATTTTATCCGAGAAACAACCTAAATCACAACCAAAGATAAACTAACATCATAACGAATAACAAATGATAGCAATAAGTGAGAGAGAAAAAAAACATTAACAGCCAAAAAAAAAAGGTCACACAAGCTAATTAACTCTAACAAAAACAGGATTGAAAGAGCCATTCTTGCTTACATGAGTACTTTAAGTACTAGATTTCGAGTCGGATCAACTACAGATTCCCATACCTGTGACGTTTTAATTTTCTTCTTATGATTTAAATTTTAACAAAGGATAAAAATTAATCAAGTAAGATAGTGAAAGAGTTACTAAACTAGTTAACCAATAGTTAGTAACCGATCAAATGAAGATATCAAGTTAACACTTAACAGTTTTTATAAAAAGGAAGAAGATACATTTACATTGTTAGAATGATATTATCTTGACATTTAAGAATATATCTACAATTAAGTTTCTAAATTTCTTATTGCTTTTCAACGTCTCCTTAAAACATGAATACTTTTAGAAATAGGCTTAGTTTGACGCAATTGATAAAGGGAATAACCCAACTACTAACGGGGATTCTAGTTAAGAGATTTAGTTGTTAAAATTGTTTTATCTTATATGAATTGGTATTCCCTGTTACCATTGGTTTATCAGTATTCTTTCATCAAATTATGTATTTTGGATGGGAGGGAAAAGAGAAATGGTCAAAAAGAAAAATGGGGTTTTGAACGTCGGTTATGAATTCTCGTTACCAACAAGTCAACAACTAAGACAAAGTGGTCTTCATGAATTTCTTATGTTTTAGTTTGGATAAAACAAAAGTCAATTGTGAAAAGAAATTTAAAGAAGTTATAACGTCGATTTATGAGTGTTATAAATTTAAAAAAATTTAAAAAAAAATCAATTGTGAATTTCTCGTTAGACCTAACATTCCAGCTAGTATGACATTGGAGTTATGCTTTTTCTTTTGTTTTTTCAAAGTGATCCTCGTGGTTTCCAAAACCTGGTTATATCGGGACCTACAAGAATTATTTTGGGCTTATGTAATTTTACACCCAACTAGATAAGGATAAGGGGTGTCTAATTAGATATTATAAAAGATACAAAATTACCCTCACTTATTAATTAATCATAATACTTAAATCAAAATATAAATACAAAATTCTTTCTATTTTTCACTACATTCCAAATCTAACAAAATCCTAAACAAAAAAAATATTATATTTTCATCAAACTTTCCAAATCCTAAAAATCATAATCTAATTTTTTTCAAAAAAAATCTCGGATCTCCCATCTCACTAGATCTACAAGGTAAACTTATATAAATCCATACTTCTAATAGCATTTTTGATTGATCGAAGTGTTTTAATCTTACTTTCAATGAATCAGTTTCCTAAATATTTACCAGAATCGTGCGATGTTGTTGCATCGTATCCGATGATTCTGTATGATACGATCAGTGTAGTAGTGGGAAAAATTATCAGGCTCCATCTGAGCTACGGGTTCAGGTTGGTCGTCGACCGCTTGAACAATATACAATATAAATTGAAATATTAGGCCAACAGAATTGGCGGATAAGTAACAGTCGTGTAGAACGATTCCACAGACTCGGTCTTTAGGTCCATACAATCCAACGATTCTACCTAGTCTTGATTTTAGGGGGGAAATCCCTAAATGCTAGAATCGGCACACATGAACTGACTTGTGTAACGATTCTAGCATTCAACAAAGCGCAGTTGTTCTGAACACTTTTCCGACTAAAATCGTTACATAGAGCAACATACGTCGACCGATTATTTGACCTGCCAATTTCCCCGAAACTGAACCAGAATCGGTCGTTGTTCATGACCATAACCAACGATTTTAGTTCACAATTTCTGAGAAAAGGTGGAATCGTTGGTCACGATGTCATCATAACCGCTGATTCTGGGTTATACGAAGGCCATAAAATAGGTCAAAATTTGTAAAAAAAAAATCATTTTTTGGAGATTATAGACTACAAATACATGTTTGGAGATCTTAAAACGTACACCTGACTATTGTAAGTATTAAGATCTTCATTTTTCCTGGTTGAACCTTCATTTGCTTGATTAAAATCCTCATCTATGCTTTGGTTCACACGTTCTTGTTCATCCAACAAAAACCCCAAATCGGTAGGATCGAAAGCACGATAATCTGATTTGTGATACATAGATGCACCCACTGCTTCTTCACCACTAAAATATATTTCGAAACAATCAAATTTCATCTTTGTTACCAAAACCCCAAAACCCTAGTTTCCTCAAGTTCTTCTCCTTCTTCTACAAAATTTCAAGAAAAACTCTACTCTAATTCTTACCATCTAACGCTAACTATAATTGTGAGACCCCAAATATTTTTATCGGGTTTAACTTAACCCGTTAGTTACATTCTATGGTTATAGTTCCTAAATGTCCTATACTCGAGTGTCTTTAACACTTATAGATTTCTTCATAAGAAATTTTAGTCCATAAATTGAAATGTCAGCCTAGTTTAAATTTATGGGTGCCTAATAGCTAACCATGCAGCTCTCCACATTGCACTGCGCATGTCTATTAATGTACTCTCCAGGGCATTTAAAACATAAGATAGAGAGAACTTGGAGAGACTTCTTCTTCTTCTTTTTCACCGGGTACTTCTAAACTTCTCTTTCCTTTCTCGGGTGAATTTCTCTTAGCTTTGCTTTACTGGAAATTTTCCATCCAAGTTAGCTACCATTATTTCCCTTTGTGATTTAGATGATTTTAGAAACCAAGGGTTGGAAGGAATAATAAGTGGTAAGAAATTGTGGAGATTGAACTGTTTTCCGATTCGAGAAAACAGTGAAGAAAACCCTTGATATTGTTGTGGAATTTGTGTTCGTGTGTACAAGATTAGGAGATGATTTAGAAGTTGAGAACAACAAGTAACATGGGTATGCATCAGTAGATGATTTTGGGTTATATTTAGAAGCTGAAAATCAGCAAGAAGCAAGGCTGGAAGAGATTTACTACCGTTTGTTTTAGGAGATAGATGGTTTGGATTTTTAATGTTTAGAGCTTACGGTTGATTTGGAAACTTGGGTTTGTTTCCTAAATCCAATCTGCATGGGAAGAAAAAGGTATAGGTGAAGGTACAGGTACAAACATAGATGATGGTATCTTGTTCATCAATG
The DNA here is from genome assembly GCA_023531435.1 of Papaver californicum. NCBI lineage: Eukaryota > Viridiplantae > Streptophyta > Magnoliopsida > Ranunculales > Papaveraceae > Papaver > Papaver californicum. Next base: position 68,038 of record JAJJMC010001502.1, on the reverse strand, counting down.
GATAGCTTCCAAGGTGATTGTTGGTGATGGGATCTTCTAGGGATAGTTGTTGCTATACAACTCATATTATCCATATTATCTAACTTACTGCTACATCTAGAGATAGTTACTACCTTGGGTAAGAAGTTCATACTATCTTAGATATTGTTGCTGCTACGACAAGCAGTTCATACAATTCATACTAGCTAAACCAAAGAATGACGAACTACGGTCGTGCTTGATCCCTTCGAGAAATGGAGAGGGTACGTAGGCAGCCGCTATGCGGTTCAGCACAACAGTATGAGGTTATTCATATCGTCTAAAAGGGGTTGGTTGCTGCTTGGCAGTTCATATCATCCATTCGGAGATGATTGTAACCTTGGAAGTAAGTGGTAGTTGCAGTACTGGTTGTTCATACTACCGAGAGGGATGATTGCAACCTCTTCGAGGTTGTTCATATCATCTAGTGAGAAATGAAGAAGAGAATCCATACTGCTAGTGAGACTTAGAGATGGTTCTTCCCCTTTAAGGCAACTCATACCATCGGAGAAGGATGGTTGCTGCCGATGGTGGTAGTTCATATCATCGACCTATAGATGATTACTAACTATGTAGAGTAGTTCTTATCATCTGAGAAAGGCAGCTTATCAGATTGGACCGACTGTGAGTTACTAAGCCATAATTGGCACCCTCTCCACATGTGGATGAACCATCTGGGACGACAAGATTTTCAGGCCAAAATTGGCAACCCACCATATCGGTGTTACCCGGAAGACCATTTTGGAAACGGTGGCATGACACTGGGACTGATCATCCCTCACCCGTTTAAAACGGTGTGTGTTGTCAGGCCAGCTAGCATCCCACCACCTCGGTGGCTACCCGGAAGACTGTTTTGGAAACAGTGGTCGGTATCCGACTACCCTGACAATGAGATGACCCTTAAAACGAGGCTTATGTTCAGCAGAATCCCAGTATCAGAACTTTATGTTCGCTTGGGGATGATTGTCACCTGCACCAGGTGGCTCATATCATTTGGTTGGTTATACAAATATCAACAATGATATCTAAAACGATGGAGCTTTGACAGATTCGATGACCCTCGATGTCAGTATTGTGCTTGTCTGCTTATAAAGCAGTTCAAATGAACAGTTGTTTTGAAAGACAAAATATTTAGCGAAGCTGGTAACCGACTTGATAATTTGATAAATATTTGCTTGGTAAAAATCGAATTGGTCCGAAAAATTTAAAAGTACAGTTTCTCGAGTGGCGTATCGGGAAATTGGAGCTGGCCTAATGGACCGAAACCCGACCCATTGGAAGCAAAAAAATTCCGGTCCGTCATAATAATCCAGTTTGAATCACCAACTTATTTAACTAACATTTGAATTAATTAGCACTAATCGAACATAATAGTTAATAACATAAATAGATGGATAAGGGATTCTCTTTTATATAATGACTCTATTTTAATTTTTAATGGTACGCCTAAAATAATTCTCGTAGGCTCCAATATAGCCAGGTTCCAAAAGATAGATAAGAAATTAATAGAGTCATTTGCCTCTAGCTAGCTAGGACTTAATAATAAAATAGAACCATGATATAGTTATCAGGGGAGTTGTTGGGTGTTGGCTTTTGCATCTGGTATTTGCTTTGGATTGAGTTGTGCCATATATGCTCATGCATAGGTTAACTTTTTTTCTAACAGTTTAGAAAATAAAACCGTCATTGTTCCAAGGTCTCCCTTTCTCTTTCTTATAACCGTTTTTTTCTCATTTTTCTCTTCCAGATCTAAATATCTTTTGATTTTTTTCAATAGTGATCCAAATCTATCAGATTTGATCTTATTTTTTTAGATTTTTCTGATTGATTTGGTTACAATTATTGGTTAATAGTATTATTAAATAAAAATTATCGTTTTCCTGTAAAACGATTTTAAGGTTTGCTTATGATTATTGTATTTCTTATCAATTGATTTCATATCTAATGGCTTCTTTATGTCAATTAGAAGATTATTATAACCATAATGGCGTTTCCATTGAACGTTTTCATCACAAATATATCATCAAGAACGATTTTTCGAAAGTGGTCATTATTCTATAATTTTTTGAAGATAAGTGGCTACATAAAGCAATCGTGATAATGATGAATTGGGCAGATTACTCCCCTCTGGGAAAATATACTCATAATGGAGAAGAAAAATTGAATTGGAAAGATTATTCCCCTCTAAGCATTTTACTCTTAATGAAGAAGACAAATTCATATAGCAGGATTTTATTTCACATGCCATGTTTCAAATATCAGTTTCATATATTAAACAAGATATATGTAATTTTTTATTGTTCCGATTTTTGATGTATTCAATTTCACAATATTAATGAAATCAAGATATTTTCTTAAAGAAAATAAAACCATTTGTTTCTTGAGGGTGCTACACAGGTTATCATATTCATAAAATTATCAAATTCTACCTAATTCATATAATTGAAGGTGGGTGGTTTTTCCTTCTGCTAGGAAACCCCTGTGAAATGAAATTTATTTGTAGTCCTTTTAGCAGCCTTGTTGGTTTTAGTATGGATTTCATCATAAAATAGAAGCGACTCTTTTTCTTTTATTTCCGCATATCACCCACGTCCACCGTGGAATTCTTTTTCCTATTGAATATTTGCTGCTAGTTGTGCTCAAGGCAAACGAAGAGGCAAGTAGATACTACCGGGTGCACGTTATTTCAGTACGGCTGCACCCTAAATTTGAGCGGAAGATATCACTTTCCAAGCCACCTACTTCTAATTTGACTTTAGTTAAAGACCCTAGCAAAGCACACAAGAGTAAGCACTGTGGAAGGGGGTTCCCACCCCATATCCACACTGTCACTATGCAACAACCATAGGAAAATACCCCACTTTCCTACCCTGTTCCGAGAAAGAAGATAAGGAAGGAAATGTCTAGCAGATATCTAGTTTCGGCAAAACGGAATAAGTTCTTTTGACTTAAATTTTTTAATTTAATTTCTCATCTAGCAGACGTAAATAAATAGATGGTTGATAGTATTTTTTTTATTTTTTAAAATTTTATATTGATCTAGATCATCTGTCCATTTGTATGATGATGGAAAATTAAATAAAATATTTAATCATAAATTTAAGTTAAAAGATCTTCTCTTTTAATTTTTCAGGTGCACCGAATGTCGATTATTTTTTAGAAAATTATAGAGATAATTAACCACAGAGGTTTTTTTTCTTTCACCTCAAAATTAAGCAGAGGTGTGAGGTCAAAATTTTACCTCACCATATTGCTCGCTCTAACCTGAACTATTTGGAAACTGGTAATTCTAAATGACTCAATAAACAAAACCCTTTGTCTCTAGCGTGGACTTAATAAAATAGAACAACACGTTTTGCCTCTCCCGTGAACATCATTAATTAATAATATAAATATCATGTTCTTATATCCTGGCCAACGCATTTTCCAATGAATTATTCATACTTTAGGATGCACATTAAAAAAACAAAAAATTATCTGCAGCGTGGACTTAATAAAATAGAACCTCTTGTCTCAGGCCAACCACCTGCAAACAAAGTGGCAGGTAGTAGTACTAGATGCTACTGAATGAACGTTAGTTCACTGTTGCACCATAAAAACAAGCCAAGATTGTACTTTCTAACTTGAATGTTTGATGTGTTTCTCTCTATATAAAGCTTACTCTTGAGACTAAAACCATATCCATCAATTTCTTTAGAGAGTAAGCAGAAGAGCACTAACAGAATTCTGCATCACAGTGACTAAGAAACTAGCTAATACCATAATGGCTAAGCTTTTTTGTGCTTCACCCGTTTTCGTTGCTGCCTTTCTCTTGCTGTTGATTACCGTATCGGTTTCTGCTGGTATGTATATATATATACTTTTGTTCAGTTGTGACTTGTGTTCACTTGATGATTATAAGTCTAATTTTAGCGTAGGCACCCTTGCATATATATATTACTAATTGATTGGTATCCTTTGATGATATGCAGACCGAACTTGCAGATTTGATGGCGGAGCTTGGGGAAAGATAAATGAGGCAAAAGGCAACTCTCCCCGGAGCGGTTTGTTGAATTGCTTCAAGACTTGTGTAGATAGCAAATACAGGCAGTCGTATGATTCATGCATTTTTCAAACAGATGGAGCAGATAAGGGCCTATACATATGCTATTGTTGTTGTAGTGAGGTCAAGAAATCTGCCTTCGATCAGTAGATTCTCCAATATCGCAACATGGTATTGGTAGGTGGTAGTACTACCAGGAAGTGGATATCGAAATGAGGAGAGTATATGCATAATGTGCATGGTTTATGGTACTGATATATAAATTGCTTCATCCTACCTGCACTACAACTTTGTGTGATGTTTTTTCTTTCTTGGGAGCTTTTGGCTTAGTCCCCCTCCTAGCTTTGGTTTTCCCTGTCTATTATAAATAAATTCTCCTTTGGATATTTGCTTAAAACAGAAAAATTGCAGAAAATTATAAGTGCCACATGTTCCGGTCAAAGCTGAGAAATCCCTGAGATTGAGAGAAAACTTCTAAGCCCAATGTATTCACCCCCATTGTCTGAGTACAATGTTTTGATGTAAGTGCTGAAATAATTCTCTACAAGTGCTTTGAACTTGATGAAGACTTGGGTGACATCTGATTTGTGATGTAAAGGGTAAAACCAGATGTACCTAGTGAAGTGATCAACAAAGATACATAGGACTTGAACCCATTAGTAGATAGAACTGGAGAAGTCCACACATCAGAGAAAACAGTTTCAAGAGGTTGTGTAGAGACAATGGAATATATTGAAAATGGCAGCTTGTGACTTTTATTACACATGCAAGAATTACATGACAGAGATGAAGACATCTTTGGAAGTTGGCCTAAGCTATTCTGAGAAACAATATGCTTCAGAATTGGGTAGGCTGGATGCCCAAGCCTATGATGCCAGCAAAAGGTATTGAGCTTGATAGTGGAGAAAGCAGCTTTAGGAAGAGGATGTGGCCACTCATATACACCATCTTTAGTTGGTCCTGTCATCAGGGTTGCTCCGGTGCGAAGATCCTTCACAAGAAAAGAACAAGGTAAGAACTCTATGGAAACTCTGTTAGAGTTACAAAACTGAGAAATAGATATGAGGTTCTTTTTCATTGATGGCACACATAGAACATCATCTAATTGAAAACTAGTTGTTGAGGTAGAAAGAGGAGTGGAACCAGTGTGAGAGATAGGTAGAGTGGTGCCATCGCCTATCATGATATCATCTTGGCCCAGGTAGGGTGAGTGCAGCGAGAGATTGGCCAGATCCGAGGTCACATGGTGAGAGGCACCACTGTCCAGGTGCCAGGGAGAGTTTGGAGTAGCCCAAGTAGTTGCATTAGCCTGCGGCTGCCAAGGAGTGCTGGTTGGATTGATGCCTGCCTGTTGAACAGGTATGATGCGAAAGGAGGGACATTGCTTGGATGTATGCCCTTGGACCCGACATATCTGACAGAAACCAAGATATGGTTTGGATTGTCTGGAAGTGGATTGAAGAGGTGCTCCTGGGTAGACTGGAGATTGCTTTGGGTGTTTGTAGTTGTGCTGAAAAGATGATGACTGGTTGGAGCTGTTGCGCCATTGTTGGTTGTTGTTTGGGGATGATTGAGGACGCCATGGCCGGCTGAATCTGGTACTAACATTAGCAGTGGCTGGGAAGTGATGTTGCTCAGGTGGTTCGGTTTGAAGAGAAGCTTCAAAGTTGAGCAGTTTTTCGTGAAGTTCTTCAAAGGTAATTGAAGTGTCTCTGGCCTGTACTGCCCTGACTAGTTCCTTGTAATCGTCATTGAGACCATCAAGAATCTTGTCAGTTATGTCTTCATCATTTATTGGTGTGCCAAGAAGAGCAAGATCATCTGCTTTTGTTTTGACGGATTGCATAAACTCTGTGATGGTTAGGGATCCTTTCACAGTGTTTTTGAGTTGTTGTTTAACCTGTTTGATTCTTCCCCTTGATGGTTTTGCATATGTGTTAGCTAGAATCGTCCAAGCCTGTCTGGATGTCTTGGCTTGAGCTATAAACGGAATAATTGGTGGTGAAAGTGATCCAACTATGGCATTCAGGATCAATTGATCTTGTCTGATCCATAAGGTGTTGGCTGGATTGGGAATGGTTGTTTGATCTTGAGTGATTGTGGCTGGTGGGCAGGGAGTGTTGCCATCTACATATCCGATGAGATCATAACCAACTAAAAGTGTTTGGAATTGCAGCTTCCATGAAAGATAATTGGTGGTAGTGAGTTTTAGAGGTGCTTGTGCAGCCACATTGATGCTGACAAGAGTTTTATCGGAGGTAAAGGTGTTGAAGGTTCCTGCCATGGTGATGGTGTTGATGAAGTTGATGGTTCCTGATTGGAAGAGAGAAAAATGGATCAAAGCTCTGATACCATGTTAGATGAATGTTTTTTCATCTATTCTCGTGAGTGTTGACATGGATTATATACACTTAGATATACATTGAGATAAACATAAAGACTCCTATATGTGTGGAGTTGTTGCACAAGATAAGGATTCAGAACATAATCCTGGGAGGATTAGGATATCTGTTATCAAAAGCTGGTTATATATGCAATACCAAATCCTTTTCATTACAAATCTATTTACAGTATATAGAGTGCTAATTCTTCGGAAATAATATATGTAGCGTTTTGAACACCAATGTTTCAAATTTACCTCATTTAATTGGAATTTTAGGTTGTTTTACTTGTGTGATCTTCTCGACCCTGGAATCGCCGTTTTGGTTTTACAAATATTAAAACAAAAAGAGCTCGTTTCTATGCACAATATGGAACTATATATATGTATTCCATTGAAATTCTTTATCTATATACTCGTACTCGATCATGGTACAGAACTCCCCGTTCGGAGCTGTTAATTACATGATGTGTCCTACAATGGAATCCATCCCTGTTAATTATATAAATTGGAAGTTTTAATTATGGTAAGTTATGTGAGTTTATCAGTAATGGACATGAGTTAAGTTTGATAGATATATGTACCTTGATCAATCCGTTTTCTGTACCACATATAACAATGTCATTTGCTGTGAGAAGACTAGTTATTCTGCTGCCTGATGATAACCTTCCCACTTTTTGTTGTGTCCCTCTTAACCATATCTGTTTACGCAGATATTTTATTTATTTATTGTCTAATAAAGAACATTCGACACACCATTAGGACTTAAGAGCAGTTAATGTATATACACAAAAAGAGCAGCAGTTGGGTACAATAGCCATCATTTGACGGATCCAGTTTAGGAGATGTATCTAAAACTTATGGATTAATTGATGTAACTCATTCTAATGGGAAGTTAAGAAATTATGGTTTGTGTATTTTTGGTTTAACTCATCATACATGGTCAATATCCATAGGAGCTTGGTGTTTCTAAGTGCAGCAGGTCTAGTGTAATACCGTAATACGTGTTAATGCTTATCTATTTACCTGAAGGATGCTTGGAGACGAGCTGCAGGTCAAGTATATGAAGTCCTCAACTACTCCCATTATCTTCACATTTTCTCCTTTCCCGACTGTTAAGGACATCTGGGGTTCAATTTGTCTTCTCCATTCCTGGACAATTCATTATCATCATGTACAAGCTCATAATAGGAAAAAAGAAAACATAACACCTTGTAAAAATTTCTAATGGGAGGTTCATACTTCATGCGTGATCGAATCTAGCATCTAAAACAATTCATGATGTGCTCATACTTAGCTTAAAGTTTAGTGCATACCTTGAAGTTTGAACCTTCAACTATGGAACTTGCAACAAAAAGCCAGTCTCTATAAGCAACCACTGAATTTGCTGACTTGTTTTGCTTAAGCCATCTCTTTGCCGGAGATTTAAGTTCTCGATGTTGATTATTTGGTATATCCACTTCCTAAACAGAAATGGTTAAACATTTATGTTTTTGCAAGGTGTAAGTTTTCGTCGGTCAAGGAGCAGATCTAGTAACCAACCTGGATAGATGAATCTGAGCAGCCCAGGAAAAGTTTTCTCTGAGTCACGGTTAAGCATTTCACTTGTTTACTCTTGCAAATAATTTTGGCAGCTCTGGACTCATCAAACACCTGCAAAAACAAGGTTTCACCCCTTTTCTTACTTTTTAAAGTGATTGCCTCAAACTAATTGTACTGATGTTGGCATTTCTCCTGAGAATTACCTTTAATCCACGACTTTCAGTAATTAGATAGATCTGCTGACCGCATGTCTCGATTTTGTGAATTGGTTCTGTTGTGCCTATTACTTCTATGCATTCCAGTTTCTGGCTGACCATTTTCCATACCTGTAGAAAGAATAAAAATACTTTAGTGTATTCTAAGAAGTTCATTTGATTCATACCTTAATAAAGACAGCATTTTTCTACCCTGATAGTTTTATCACCGGATCCACTCAAAAGACTGCCTTCTGGTTCAAAAAGCGCAAAGCATGTCACTTCTTTGTGGTGCTCTTTGACATCCCATACAAGTTTGGCACGCTGTTTATTGATATCCCATACCTACATATTGTAATCCAAATCAGATGTAAGAGATGATTCGATATTAACTCCCTATGATCTTCCATCGGGTATCTCTTTGGTGGTTTCGGGCAGTTCAGGCGCTGCCAACCTTCTCATGTGTGTTAGGTATGAGTGATTGTGATTAAACTGTTGAGTATACCATACCTTAATTGAGCCATTTGAGTGTCCACTGTAAAGTTGTCCTTTGTAGTAGATGAGGGCGTTAACAGCTCCATTGCAGTTCTGACCCATCTCCAGAACTTGTGTGTGGACACAAGAAATGCGCTGTGCTTGTCATGTCATGTCATGCAATTCATTTTGAATTCAATAAGTGAATAACTATAAGCATAAATTTTGGAGATGAGGAGTGCAGAAGTGAATCCAGATAACCTAATAGGTGAAAAAACAGCGGAAAATAGCAGTATATAGACTTACCGATTTAGTTTGAAGGAAATAATCAGTTACGTTTAGTAATTCCTCTGCCATCCAGGAAATATTTGAAAGCCGTCTCAGTGACTCTCTCACTCCCTCCGAAAACGGAATCAGTTTTTGCATGCCTACACAATGTCCATACCTTAATGCATGAAATTGAGTAAAATGAATGAATAATCAGTTGTTTCAGAGTAAGCATGTTACCTTTGCCAGAAGCATAATTATAAACACATAAACATGCTAGTAACCTCTCTTCCAGATCTGAACCAGGATGCAGAAACTTCTCTATTCCACTTAGTAAAATTTCACAAGCAGTGTATCTGAGTTTTTGAGGAGTCTTTGCGGCAATTTCACAGCCTAGCCATGCAATAGCTATGAGACAGTCTCTTGAGACACTCTTTATATTGCTGCACAGTCCCTTCTCCAATGCTCGGAATAAAGGTTCCCCTTTTGTGATGATACTTCTTGCAATCTTTCTGCACCATTCATCTATGCTAGTGTCCTGCAAGATTACGAGTCCATTTACTTACTCTGACAGATAAATTACTATTTTCTCATAGTTTTCATTTGTATGCTCACCTCTAGGCTTTGATCCGACCAATCAAAGTTTCTTATCATATTCTTGTGATGGAATGATTTTAAACCTGCCTTTGTTACCAATCGTGCTACCGTATAAGGTTCTCCTGTCCAAGCATAAGTCCCTCCAAGATTTGATAATATATACGCTGATAGGATTTGGGTCTTAGAGCTTTCTTCAGATGCAATTGACTGAAGGACAACCTCCGTAGCCTCTTCCCTGAATATGCTCTTATCTGACGAGTCTTCCTACAAAATGCAAAACGTTAATGTAATCGCTAATCTGTTCTATGGATTGAAATTATCATAATGGGGAACACGATTTCCGATATCCCCATTCTACAATAAAAAGCAAGCAAGAAAGATATACATCATATTGATTACCACTTACCAGCATATCTAATTGAATCAAGAGGTTTGCAGCCATGAGCCTGTACTCAGGTTCTGACTGTTGGATGCATGACATCAATATGTCCATAATGTTGCTGCTGTCTGGTTGTCGTATCTGATGCAATAGACTTATTGCTGATGACCTGATAAAGAGGCATTTATCTTAAAATATACGAGCATATGATTTCACTTCACTGCTTATTGGCAAGTTGCTTATTCCTTTAGGTGATTGTGCTTATGTTACCCATATATGTCAGTACTAAGTACATTATAAGAAAACAATGTGAAGTATTTGACATACCTTGGTATGCAAAGGATCTCATGAAAGAATTGAAGTGCAGCACACTCTGCGCATCTGTCTCGGCTTTTTAGCAGATGTACAAATGGATCCATAGGAGTACAGTTTGATATTAAACTTCTACATTTTCCATCAAATCGCATGCATTTTACTAAAACAGCTGCCAAAGAACTGATCTCTTTGATATTACTATACCTTGCAACATTCACAAGTTGAGAAAGAACCTGGCTTGAACTGATTTCAGCCAAATGGATGTTATTTGTGGCACTATCAAAGGCAGTTAGTAACACTTCAATCATCAGTAATGCTGCTTCACGAGGTGTTAGTGCAGGTGATGTGAAGCCATCTTTATGGTTGCTCGAATTGCAAGCCACCTCCAACAGTGCGGGTAAAAGTTCAAAACCTTTTATTTCTTTAAGCGAGGGGTTTATCAAATAGATTAGAGTAGCTGCATCATGCACATTACATTTCAGGGCAGTTACCAAATTGCACAAACGTAATCCTTTTTTCTTGATATCCTCTATGACAGTTTTGTTCTCTGCTATCGAAGTCAAAAGAATGGAAACTACGGCCCCTATGATTCTTTCTTCTTTGGATGTTGAAATGATGTTTAACAATTGATCAAGAGTTGCATTCCTCAATTGCTCAAATTTCACTTCAGTTTCCTGCATGGTTGAAAGTTCTACACTGCCATCATCGTCTTCACATGTTTCAATTTTATCTGACAAGCATAATGCAGAAACTCTCTTCTCAAATATTTCCATCTGCACTTCCTTTCCAGGATATAAACTTTCTGCATTCATACTTTCCCTGGTGTTTGACTCTTGCTTGGACCTTGCAGAATTCTTCAGGTTACCCACATGAGTATGCTTCTTGTCCTTGAGTGCTTTAGATGGTAAGTGATCGAAGAGTCTAAAACTATGATGTTCTGATATCTTTAGAGTTTCTCTACCTTCACCATGCAAATTGTGAAAGGAATTGGAATCCATCTTTTTCAGTTCCGATATAGATAAGTTTAAATCGCTGACAGAACTAAGACTTGTGCAAGTAAACATATGACTTGAATACCCTTCATAGGCATCTTCTTGCATGGTACATCGGGAAGCTTCTTCTGAAGCTTTACCGGTGCATGCTGGGTTTGAAACGGAGCAAGTTGCTTGCACCTCCCTGTGTATGTTAAGCCAATTTAACTAACAAATAATGTAGCTATACATTTGATACACTGCTTTTATGTATAAGAAGGTATTAGACTCAGATTTTGATTAGTCATGGTAGTACAGGATTACCAATCACTGGCTGCAGATTGTGTATCATCGTCCTCTTCTTTACTAGTCCTTAGTGAACTTTGAATTTCATCCACCTCTGCCTGGAATAGTGAGAACAACCAGGAATTTAGTGAGAAATTCAGTTTGTATTACTACATATCTACTCTCGCAATCTTTAGAACCTTACCTCTGACACATCTCCTTCTTCGGCGAAGTCATTAAGTGAATGACTTGAACTTGATGACTGAGACTCCTCCAACATATCCTGAATGTTTTTTATTTGTGAGCTCCGTTCTGTGTCTCCGTTGTAAATTTCATCCCAATTTACAGAAAGAGTCCTCGCGCAATCTTTTTGTGGAGAAATTGTTTGTTTTGCAGTCACTGTTGAAGCTCTAGCCGTATCTGTCATTTCATCAATTATATGTTCGTGACAATCAGGAGGATGAACCTGTGTGGCCTGCACCAGTTTCTAATCTGAATAAGCTTCAAAATATAGAACTACTTGTTGTTACCTAAAGAGTGCATTTCTGCAATTCCACAAGACTGTGAGTGGGAAGGCTGCTTTACAATTAACAACCCTGAAACCTCTTGTTGACATTAACTACGACACTGGATTTGAAAACGTACTTTAGTAGAAGCCAAGAACGAAAAACAGAAATAGACGTGTTGCTTACATCGTAAGACTTCGTCCAGCCATTTTTATCTTCAGCCAAGTTGGGATATTTGGTACTGGTGCTGGTGCTATTAATCGGCATATCAGAGCTTTCCTTGCGCGGTGATTGTTTGCGAGATCCTGCAGGACTGTTAAAAATACAACTAGAATTCTCAATTAAGTGGGAATACTGTTCGAATTCTAGTTCTGTGTACTGTTAGTTTCAAATTATATGTTTTTGAAAGGAAACTATAACATCCTAGTTCTGTGTCCTGTTACATTGATACATACTATTTCAATTGATTGAACCCAAGAGTATATCTAGATATCACAACTTAATATCAGAATTGATATGCGAAGAGCAGAGAAAATTTACATGAAAGTTTGTGGTTCATCTTCCAGTGAAGGAGCAACTTGGTGGTTCCGGCGCACCTGAGTACTCTCTCCACATGACATGATCTGATAATACATCAACCAGCTTTTGTATCTTCTCGCCTGCTGTTTCATCATCTCATCAACTGCCTCACAAGAGTTGTTATCCAAAGAATCTAAATCAGAACCTTTCAATTTGCTCGTATATTGAGAAAGGAAAATATTTTCACAGATTTCAGGGATAAATTCCATTCTAACAAGCCGTGGACAGACTAGCAGAGCTTGAAGGAAGTGCAATGTCGTTTGCCACTCATCCTTCTGGAGATTTCGTACTAGAGATAGATAAAAGTACGAACAGCAAATTAAGAAGCGATTTCGAATCCCAGCGGTTCTACCACGTTTGCTAAGCAGCGCTGGGACCTGAAGCATTTTCTCAGTACTCCTCAACCGGTTAATACTCTCCTCTGAATTTTTGGACTGAATTGCAGACTCAAGATTCAGAATACCCCAGTATAGATTTGACAAGACTGAATGTTCGGAGAATTCAAAGTACTCTTGTTTTTTAATCTTCAATTTCGAGGTACATCTTAGTTGTAGACGTTTCCTTGCTTGTGGGTCTTCAATAAATCCTACAACATGTTGATTGATTAAATCGACAAGTGTACGTATTGTTTCGAAATTCAATCTTTCATGATTATGAGCAGTAGTACTAGTAGTTCCAGTACCAGTACCAGTACCAGAAGAGGATACTGTAGCCATTGAAGTATGAGACATTTTAGTTTCATCCGTCTGCAAGAAAGAATGAATGGCTGGAAAGGATAAGTGAGAATGGTGGTTGCAGAGATTGAGGATGGAATAGAACATGTTCTCGTGACTACAATGCAGGTACAATCCAAAATTCCAAACAGGGTTTGTCTTTTCCATGGATTCTGACAAAATAAGTTGACCTTTACATACATTCCTCATATCTTTCCTCAATGGAAAGGAATCGAAACATAATAATTACAACAGAAAAAACAGTCTCTTTTTGCTCAACTGTTTCTGTCTCACCTTTTCATTTTTATGGTAATAATTATACATAGGTTTATTACTGTTTCTGAGAGTTTGTATACTTTCCATTTACTGCTGTTTCCTAGACTCCGTATTCTTTCCATATTCGACCGTAAAATGATTCTTATCCAACAGCTCTCATATGCAGTTTTTCCTTTTTACCGATCTGACTCGGGTTATGAATCTGACTCGAACAGTCAAATCATCTGTTTTCGAGTTTCTAATGTCCAACTCGGCTCATTATCAATTTTCAACTCGGCTCATTATCAATTTTCTGTCTGAGAAGGTCTGACTTGGCTCGTATCGGATGAATCCCTTGACAATTGAATACAATTCATCCTATACGAGCCAAGTCAGAATCCCTTCGACTTAAATTCAAGTATTATTTATACCTGATTCGCCAGGCACATATTTAACAGGATTCAAAAGTTTTCTATAATTCTATTAATTACTCACTTTTAACAACCTGCTACAGGTATCACAGGGCATTAAATTTCAGTAAACAAGCTTTTTTGACCATCAGTGTTTGAATTTTGGGTGTAACAAATAAATATCTCATTTGCTTTTTATTTAACTTTTTCAATTTTGGTCTAAAAAAGACGAAGGAAAGAACAAAATAACCTGTGGGAAAAGGTGGCATGAAAGGGACACAACTAAAATCCTCTATATCAATAATAAGGAACTGGACCATCAATCCATATGACAATGTTTCTACCGCATTAACTGTGGATAAAAACTACAAAAGAATCCAACGTTATAAATTTAATCTCTCATTTTCATAGGAAGAACAAGACATCTTAAAAAGAATCTTAAGGAAACCCCACTGTTCTACATCCATCTATGACTCTCAAACACAACAAACAAATACTGAGATGCAAGGATTGAGATCTTAAACACACAAGTACATACGGCCAAAGACATGCAGTCTAAAGAAAGGGGGTCTAACATTAGCAATCAACAAGTCTATTGTACAACTAGGATTCGGTTGCAGTTCGCTTTACAGCCAAAATATAGAATGAAAATCAGCTTCAGAAAAAAAGGATAGTTGACATCAAACCTGTGAACCTAAAGATAGGTAGGTGATGGATCATATCGGATGAATCCCTTGACAATTTTCAGTTTGAGAATCAAACGTTACATCCTTACAGGTTGCAACTTGTAACTAATTTTCAGCATATCCTGATCTTCACACTATTAGAGCACTCGTCAAGACTATAAGAGTATTAACTGAACATGAACACATCAGTGTTGTACTCCTCGAAACGAGGTTAATAGAAGGGAACAAAATGGCAACATAAACTGCATACTAGAAAAGATTTCTAACTACCAATGAACAAGGAAAAACCACCACCGCACATATATATCATGTCCTAATGCCTAGGCATTTCAATTTCCAAAAGATGAACCAAAAAACCAGAAGAAAGTCAAGAAAGTCTTCTTCTGCTGTGTTTTCTACCAAACAAACTTACATATGAACAAGTTAACCCACTCCCAGCTTTTGAAGTAGATATCCCTAGTTATGTATTTACATATATGTATAACCATCACTTTTCTAAACTATTTTTTACTAACCTTCTCACTCTCACATATACTAAAGTCACGTCAAAATTCTTCAATCAATCAGTAATTCACTATTTACCACCATATAGGCATTTCTTTAGAGCAGCAGTGTAATTTCCATACTGGATATCTGTAGGTGAGCAAATATAAAAAACATATGAAATGGGTCGCGAAACCATCATTGGCTTTGACATAGGAACTACGTCTGAAAATGCCCCAAAGCTTGACTCGTCAAAGGGGAATGACTCTTGCAGAAAGAAGAAGGAATCCCTAGCCAATTTTTCAACCTGCGACAAAATAACAGACATGAACTCATCACAGAGAAAACTGGACCCATCCATTCTCCCTGTAAATACTAGGTGGGTACTGCAATACATAAAAACCAAAGTTATTTTTATCCATTGATAACATGGGTGAACAAACCCCACACTTTAATCGGTTATCTAGTTAACAGTATGAGGTGAATACTAACACCGTATTTGTTTTTTGCTGACTCGGCCCCTGACCCGGTCCGAGTCAGATATCAGATGAGTCATGTGATTTCAGTCAGATCCAGACGAGACAGATCCAGATGAGTCGGATAAAAAAAAAATGATATAAATCCGAAGTTCAGAATTTTGATGACCTCCTTTCAGTTGGAATGGAATACCACCAGATATCGAGGCTGAATGTTACCTGAAGCTGTGAAAATCGAACATTATTCATTGTAAGCACCACGGGCATGTCATATAGGAAGTCTGCTAAAGTCCTGATAGCAAGATACTCAAAAAACTGCTTTATGAGAATTCGCTGTTTTTCCAAGCTTCCAATATCGGTTTTGTCAAGTTGGAAACTGGCAAACCATAATACACAATGCACTTCTTTCCATGGAATGCTGTTTTCCCCAGCACTAGAGATGACTGTGCCATATGGATGATTCAAGCCATGAAGTACTTGCACACTACTTAATGAGTTATCAGTTGTGGTGTCATCAGGTAGACTTGTTGTAGTGATTATCTTAGCTGGGACACCATGATTAGAGAGAGAGGAAGAAAAATGCAGATCATTGTCATCCAAAACAAGAATGCATCCATCGGGGGTTGAGGGTAATAACCGCAGGAAAGAAGCTGCATCAGGATGTTCATTCTCTGGCACACAGAAATTTGGATTACTAATCGACGACATGGCTGGATCGACATCGTGAGAAAAGAAACAAGAAGCTCCATAACGACATCCCTGCTCACCAACATCCATCAGTGTCAAAAGAAAGAAATCTGATGTTTATGTTCATTTAGCACTATTATACTAGACCAATAAGAAGTATAAGTAAAAGATGGTATAAACTCAAACATAGAGTACGAACCAGTTGGACCAAAATGAAGACAAAAGCAACAAATTGAGCCAAAAAGTGGGGTATACCTGGAGAGAAAAGAAAAATTTGCAGACGGGTCTTGGGGCCAGAAGGGAATGAGAGAAGGGACACTCACTGCCCCTGTTGCATAAACCATTTAAAAAGTATCTACAGAGTGAACGTTCCCCTATATCATGCGACACCATAGCAATAATTGGTTTCTGCTCTTTCCCATCACGGTCTTGTGTATGCTCAACTCTCATCTGTTTGTTGACAAAAAACATAGAAATGAATAACCAACAAGGACGACTACACATAAATGTGCAAGAAGCATACAATACAACAAACCTCTTTCAAAACAGTTGAAAACTTCTCAGCAACAAAGTTGGCTTTAAAGTCGTCGGGAGCAACATATGGCAAAGTGAGGCAGGTCTTTTTCTCAATATCTAGATTCAGATTAGTGTGCCCATCCTCATTCTCACTCCCAATATCCTCATTTCTATATTGAAGATATCCAAGGGAACATGTGTGCTCAAACTCGTAAGGATTATAGTAAGAGGGAAGTCCATTAGCTTTAACCATAAATTTGGGACGGAAACGGTGCATTGAATTTACAATATCATCATCTGCAGGTAAAAAAAAAAACTGAACATTAGAATATATAAAATCATGAGTAGGAGTTTGACATACAGAATAGTAAGGATCCATACATATTTCTGAAACCTGATGCAGGGATGTCTGCAAAAGATTGTGGAAAACACACCACTCTTCTTCAAGTTTAGGGAAGAGCATTTCAGTAGTATTTGGTTCATCAGACTTGAGAAGGTGCTTCAGCCTCTCCACGCGATGCTTGTCCTTCAAAGACAGATCAATATAAGGAATTAGTGAAGCTACTAGAAATAGACATTTGCATGTAAGAAACATTAATGACTCAGGGGAACCTTTAAGCGTAAAAACTTACCTTAAAAGCACGTTGCCAGAACTGATACGCACAAAGGTTACCCATGGATATTATTTCCTTCTTGCCAGTTAGCACACTGCTTTCATCATTCCCCCCAAAATAGCTGGCTATATACTCTGCAAACTGAGGATGAAAAACAAACAGTTAAAGCCAAATGATTACTAATACTTTCATCCATATCCAAGCAGAACTGTCAAAACAATAAATTAGACATACCAATTGATCCTGTCCAAATGGACGAAGAACTGGCAGAGGATTTGTATCCATCAGTACACCCATCAGAATGCCTTCACGAAGCAATCCAATATCTCCAAATTTGAGTATCAGCACCGAAGCATCAAAGGACAACGTCATACTGGCAAGGAGACGACCATAAAATGTTGGCTCATATCGCCCCCTATGAGATGCCTGTTTTTCCAGAGCCTTGATGTGAACAAGCAAATTTAGGGCATCTTCTACCACTTCGGGTTCTGGTGGATCAAGGGCCCTCTGCAACAATACTTCACCAAACAAAAAAATCCTGAACTTAGCACCAAGAGATTAGTGCATTCTACACACCGTTAAACAGCCATCAGTCATGCTTAAGTAAGAGGAACTTTGAAACTGAGAAAGACAACAAAACCCCTAAGCAGAAGATGTAAATAAAAATAATAATACATCACCACCGGAATCTCAAAGATCAATAGTACTTGAACCAAACTTAAAACTGTCAGACAGTGGTGTTATGGTTTACACAACAAATCATGATTAACTAGATTAATCTTATATCGGATTAAGTTAAAACGGATTATTACTAATCCAGATTAAGGTATGGTCAAGGCTCTTAATCATGTGCTTAGGGTTAATGCCACACAAAGTAATGTAGCTAAAGAATCGTGTTTATGTCTCAAGTAAGGTGACTAGAAAGCTGATGTACGCCCAGTAAAATCCCAAAACTAGTTGAGAACCTTAGAAGTAAATCAGAACGAATATTAACAAACAGATCTCATACCCTTGGGGTCATTGATGGCCTTAGAGTCTGCGCAGCAAACAAGAAGCACTTGCTGTCTTAAAGATAATCGCAATATAGATGGAAGCTCGTGATCCGACAACTGATTGAAAAAAGACCTAGTAACCATTCGGTAAATTATCCCATCACAAGTTCGACCTGTCCTTCCTTTACGCTGTTCAGCCTAGAGTCAATTCAAACATAAAAGCTATTAGGTTTGATAGCAAACTATCAAACATGGTACAACAAAGCCTCTCATTACCTGAGACTTAGATACCCATAAAAGTTCTGCCGCGTCCTTTTTCCTGTTATTATCCCAAAAGACTTGTAAAGATCGACAAGAATCAATAACAAATGCCACCCCAGGAATGGTAACTGATGATTCTGCAATGTTGGTGGCTAAAATAACCTGTAGTGCAGAATCAGACATTTCAAATTCAGAGAAGCCTCAAATTCTTCAGATTTGACACATGCATGTGGAATGAATAATTTTCAATTGTGTTCTGGCACTGTTTACAATGTAGGACTCTAGGACTGAGGAGGAGTAGGGGAAACAAGAAAGACAGATGAAAAGGAGTTACAAACGCCTGGGGGGTGTGAACTCAGGCGATATCACTGCAGGTATTATGAAAGCCACCTAAGGTCTGAGATGTGAACACTATGTGTATATGATGTCATGAAAATACAAAGAGGTAAATATTGATATCGACAAGCAGAAGCAGGTAGTACAGTATGAACCTTGCGATGTGACTTCCAAATTTTCATGGCCTTTAAAGCTTGTTCAGTATCAATGCTGCTATGCAGAATGTGCACTTTGAAAATAGAACTCAAGGACCCTAGAAGGAAATACTGCTGCTCCAGTGAATAGTATGTTGGAAGGAAAACCAGAATACTCTTCTCGATATCAGGTTCATTTTCATGGATTTGCAACACCAGATCATGTATGAGTTTGTGCACCTCAGGCTTGATGTCAGCATCAGACGAGTCGGGGCTCGGGCCAGAACAGTATGTACTAGACAAGGACTCCGACTTTAGCCCAAGAAGTTCAGAAACCTGGTTAACAATCAGATATAATAATTGTCACAGATCTATCTAAAGATTAGGAAATGTAACATAAATATTTACAAAAAAAAATCACACAGCAAAGAACTCAACAAACTCAGGCAAATGGATAATTGAGACAATAAAAACAATATGCATGAGCTGAACACTTCCTGCCATATCTTGACAGGAGTTTCAATATTGTAAACATAACTAGGTCACACATGTGAAAGTATTTTTAATAAATCAACAAGAAATAGATTTAATTGCCTGTTCAAGATATAGAACTTTTTTTTGGAAAATTGTTTGCTGGCCGGAACTTGGAATTGCAAGAACTTCAACCCTTTCATCCCTACCAAGGTCCTTGAAGTAATCTCTGTATCTCGCAGTGTCAGCTGTAGCAGACATCAAAACCAACCTTGAAGAAAGTGAAAACTATTAGACATCAAAATATTATCCCAAGATACTTCATAATAGAATTAACATTCTGAAGAAATCAAAATCGGGTGTCAAAAGCAGTACTTTAATTTCAACAGATTCAACAAGATTAGAGAGTGTAAAGGACTAGAATAGCAAAACATTTCATTAATGAAAAAAAATCAGTCTAATTAAAACATGAGCACAAGCGAACAAACAATCAAGAAAGCCAACCTCAAATCTTTGTCTTTGAGCATGAACTGCTTCACACATGTAAGAACAAGATCGGATTCCACAGATCTTTCGTGGACTTCGTCAAGAATGATAACCTTATATCTGAGAGCCGTGATTCCCTTGTCTCTCATTTCATCTAACAAAACACCGGCAGTTTTGAAAACAAGCCTTGACCTGCGTATGATATCACCCAAAAGAGGAAGAATAAATAAACAAATATGCGAGCAGACAGTACTTCTTACACACTCACAAATTCAGATAGCGACAGAGAAGGTAAACCAAGTGAATTTTCAAACTATGTCACGAGAACTTTGGATACGGAATATTTATACTACATTCCCTTTCTGCTCCCTTGATGCCTTAATAGTGAACCCAAAACTCAAAATAACTACTATATTGTTTTAAGAAATTCAATCACAAGTGTCAATATTATTCAGGATATGGTATGTTCATTACTTAACGTACCCTGGGGACATGACCTTTTTATGTCCAATATGATATCCAACTTCACCCCCCACGTCGCATCTACGAGATTTTGCTACCATTCTAGCAACAGCTACAACTGCAAACCTTCTAGGTTGTGTACATAATATGGGTTCCATGCCTTCTTCTAGAAGAAACTGTGGGACTTGAGAGCTTTTGCCTTCAATAACATAAGAGCAGAAGCCAGAAAAGGTCAAAAAACGAATCCAATCTGACGGCATGCAGAGAAAACATAAAACACTATCTAAATGCACAACTTTACTCAATATACAAATGAAAATTCCCACAATGCATGATCCCCAGACCAACATCTGCAACTCAACACGAAGGATCAGTTTAACAAACAAGTTGCAAAACACTTGCATGCAAACAAATTTACATTTAAAACAATTGAAAATTAAATGTGGAGATAACAAGAAGCATAAATGACAAAAAACTGTTAACACATACTCAATATGGGACATTGAACTCGCTGACTTAACAGCTTCTCCTATCACAGCAATAGTTTCAGCATTCTTTACGAAAATGAAACATTAAAATCACTAGATTACACTTCAATGCAAGTACAAATCAAAGCAGATTTTCAGTCAAACAGTCAATCCTACTCTCACGTAAGTATAAATCCCAGACGAAAACCTGCAAAACATGACTCAACGTGCATGACAAGTTCAGCAGACTAGTTGTAAAAAAGTATCCATTTAAGAAAAGTGACAGCTAAATGCTGAGATAGGAAGGAACATAAACGACAAAAAAACGTTAGCATGCATTCAAAATCTGCAGGTTCATCTTTAACATTAAATGGGACATTGAACTCGCAGATTTAACAGCTCCTATCACCGCAACAGTTTCAGCACTCCTTACTAAATCACTACTTAATCATAGAGTAAAGCAACCAATCCAACAATAGACACCAAAACACAAACCAGATTTTGGATCAAACAATCAATCCTACTCTCACAATCATACCCTATTCACACAACAACATAATTTCACCATCTAAAATCCTACTTCGCAAAAAAAAAAAAAAAACCTAATTACCTCATACTACAGAATCTAAATCCACAACATCATCTAAACTCCTACTAATCAAAACCTTCGAAATCATTCATAGAAACCCTAAATTAACACCAGAATCACAAAATGAAAAGAAAATAACACAAAAATCGCTAGGAAAACAGAACTATTGCATGATGAATCATCTACTTCCACAAGAATCTACATCAAAACAAAACAAAAAGACTAACAAAAATCACCTGATAGAAACCTATACAAAGACACAGAGAGTATACATAAGTTCGAGAAAAAAGAAGAAGAAGAAGAAGAAGAAGAAGAAGAAGAAGCAGAAGAAGTACCGCAACCAGTTTCGCCGACGATGAGTGTAACACGATTCTCTTGAACTTTATCGATGATTTTTTGTTTTAATCCCATTACTGGGAGGTAACTAAACTTTGAATCAGTTGAGAAAGTCGGTGCTGATGAAGCTGATGACGATGATGTCGGTGACGTCGCCATTCTTCTTCTACTCCGTCGTCACTCTGTCTCTACTGAAGAGAAGAGAGAGAATACGAAGAAAGAAACAGAGACAGAGAATTGGGAAATGAGAGAAAAACCCTTTTCTCTTTTTACTTTCCCGCTTTTTAGTCATTTTATTTCGTTTATTTTTTTTGAAAGCAATTTTATTTGTTAAATTATTGGTGGTGATATTACTAACATGCGCGTGTTGTACTTTGTTAACTCACGTCGTTTTGGTTGCTTTTTTGTTTCCTCGATATCCACGTAAATTAAAATTCGTCTAGTTTGTTAGGTTAAAGTCTAGCGAGGGTAGACGATACGGACGTGTATGATTGGTTTTTGCTTACATGGAAAATGTAGGAACAGTATGTGTTGTATACACTCGTTCAAAGAGGTGTATACAAGGGCAACAAGATAACTTTGCGCTGAATCCAATGACACGTCAACAAGGATAAACGGATAAAATCAATTTATTTACAAAAATGATTTGATAAACGATGGAAAAAACCGACTTAGACTTAAAAACCATATAGAAACATGAATGGGATCCGTATGGGATCCAAATACAGCCCTTAATAAGGAGCAGTGGGTCCTAAGATGGTCCCACCTATATTTTTATTGGGTTTTTTTTAGTTGTCCGTCCAAAATTGTTATTTATTTACGGTCATATACAATAAACAAAGATAAATAGATTTTGAACTATAGATGAAATAAAAAACAAACAAACAAAAGTACTAGTTATGGTATATGTAATGAAGGCCGTAGTAGTCGGCTTCTTCTTTCTATAGCCATAAAGTGTTAGCTGGAATGTCCCCGGGATACTTCCTAAACCACCTGGAATCTGTAAGGTAAATGCACGACATTAGTTTTATCAACGAGGACGTTCCCACCACTCTCAGGGTACATTTAAACAATTAATCAGTCAAAGTCAAAATCAAGGAGGCGTGAGTGTTTTCGGTCATTTCCACCATTAACCAAAACAATAATTCTTTACAAACATCAAAATAAATAAAGCCAAAACCAACCACACATAAAACTCAACATAAAAATGGGACCCCTGTTTGTTTTGTGGGATGGGGAATGGGGTCCACATAAAATTTGTTTCACTATTGTGAAATCGGTTTTCACTTTGTTTATTTTGATGTCCCTCTAGAATTATCGTAACTAAAATCCAAATTTAACAACACTAAGGACATTGTAATTAAAATCAAATAAAACCCAAATTGAAAAGCTAACCAATCCATGAACAAAAACAAAGAAACAAGTGTATGACGAAATCAATAGAATCAAACTAGGATTGTGCAATGCAAGTTTGTATTATCCAATACACACATAATGAAGAGAAAATAAAATCTTTTTGACCAAAAAAAATGTGCTTAATAAATTTTCTTACACCGATTATACGATTCGGAATAAAAACCCATCTCATTTTTTTTCTTCTTTCACATTGTTCTCTTTTCTTCTGTATACCCTGAGCCTTTGTTAACTCTCGTATTTATCAAATTTCTAACAGCTCTAGTCTAGTCTCGTATTATAGGTGAAACACAATATTTTGTTTTGGTGAATGATCTTGTGACACTGCTACTTCTACGAGTAGGTAAACCGTAAGTCATTTTAGCCTTGCCTGAATTAGTATCAAAGCTTACTCGTGGTCTCCACGTCAGAGCATGTATCCACACGCACAAAACACATGTGTAGAGTCAAAAAAATTAGGACTATTATAACTAACAAATAAAACAAAAAAATCATGCATAATAAATAAAGTGGTTTTCTAAAAACCTCAGGCAGGTACCCTTACATCCAATTGGATCGTTTTCACCCTTGGTTGTTAATTTGATTTGATTTATTCGGGTTTTTTTCTTTCCCTATAACTCTCTTTCTTTTTTTTGTTTAAAGTAACTCTCTCTCTCTCAAATTTATGATTCTCTCCAATGTTCGGAGTGGATTCCAATTTCAAATTGGGTCGTGCCAGCCCAGCCCAGCCCAGCACGTGAGTTAATTTAGCACGGCATAGCACGGCAGCTTCATGTGATGTGCTGGACTAGACTAATCGGCCCAGTGGCACAACATAGCATGTGGTATGGATTAGCACGTGGCACGACACATCACGCTAAGAAAGCATGTCATAACATGTATAAAAAACTATACAATATGGTATAATACGACACATTTTGTGTATATTTTACAAAAAAAATGTTTATTATAACCAATTTTTGATATTTTATCTTCGTTATATTGTGTCATTTATATAACAATACATATAATATCTAAATATTTGGAAAATATCAACTTTAAAAAATATAAAATAAATGTGTCAAGCACATCACGCCCTCAAGCACGGCACAACATGGCACGTCTTAATTTCTGGCACGACACGTAGCACGGTGGGTTTGCCTCTTAATGGGTTGGACTGGGCTGGGCTGACCCGTTTTACACCTCTACATGTGGTTACAAAAAACGAAAACACTAAATTCGACCAATTTTTATGGTCCAAATGTGGACCAATAAAATCCAGACATCCAAAACCCTTTTGTAGGTCCTACTTAAGCTTTAAAACCCCATCCCTATCAATTTTAGTGGTGGGAGGGATTGGTCCATATTTGGACCATCTCCCTGGTCCACCCCTAGACGGATCATACAAAAAAATAGTACATTCTCTGTGAAGGACCGGAAAATTTCACCTGAAGCGCTGGGCAGGCCAGAACTCCCCGATGTGTCACTTGAAAAGACGGTAACCGGGCCTTAGAGCTTCACTTCTCACTAGGTAAATGCAAGTCGATTTACCTCCTCAAGCATGCTTTGCAAGCATGATACTTGAAACGTAGTTTCCACACTACTCCAACTTACCCCTTGTTCTGTTAAGGGCTCAAGGCCATAAAAGCCGCCTTTGACATGCATCACTTGCTTACAATCCTTTGTCCAAGCCTAAGTCATGCCTTGGACTAGCGCTTAGGCCATTTCAAGCCTAATTTCCAATTTATTAACTCTGCTCTGTTC
The DNA here is from genome assembly GCA_023531435.1 of Papaver californicum. Lineage (NCBI taxonomy): Eukaryota > Viridiplantae > Streptophyta > Magnoliopsida > Ranunculales > Papaveraceae > Papaver > Papaver californicum. The sequence goes on along the minus strand of JAJJMC010001502.1, from coordinate 42,959 downwards.
ATGCGTTGGAGCCTGCACTGATCTTGCTCTTGCCAAGGGTGTAACATCCAGGCACATGTCGTTCCATATCGTATAGCGTTGATAGGAAATATGAACGATCCATCGAATAGAATTGCAACTACCTCATCGAGTGTGGCAACAATCATCTCTTGACTTGGAATTGCCAAGCCAGATGATATGAGTTACCATTATGTCGCAATCAACTCTAATTAGATGATATGAGCGACAAGCTGTTGCACCTCAATGCATTGCATTACGGCTTCCTACATACTCTTGTACCTTGAAGGGATCAATCATGATCGTAGTTCATATGGATAGGGACAAGCAACTTAAGCCTATTAAGGAAAATCCAAAATCGAAAAGGGCCAATCGTTTCGAAAGGATATGCTTTGGCATATATAATCCGCGTCCAACAATTTCCAATAAGATGTAGCAAGGTCAAAGGCCAAACAAAGACTAGTCCGCATAGGCCAAGGGAATTTCGCAAAGTATGTACCATCTTATGCACAACTATTGCTACTTAGCATGCATAATGCATTCTCGAGTACGCAAGATGGATAAATGATGCTTTCGCATAATTCAAGCTTGCTCGGGTAAGCTACACACATATTAATACTTAAGCATCAAGTATGCACCAACGTATAGGCTACATTGCATAAATGTGCATTACCACTCATACACATTCAACTAAAGACTCCCTCCCTATATATGTTTCATTTGCATTTCCATATGTTTGGAATAGAAGAGTAAGGGACATCCATCGACTACACTTTTTAGTAGTGCATACTCGGGTACACATCACGGATTAGTGAAGCTTCCTCGGGTACACTTCATAGCAATTGGGATGCTTGCTTGGTAAGCATCCTCGGGTATGCTTCATCGATTTCCAACCAACGACTCCTCCCTATATATGTTTTATTCGCATTTCTACAAGTGGATATAAGGAGGATAAATGACATTCATCTACTGCACTTTTTAGTGGTGCGTCCTCGAGTATGCATCACGGCACAATAGTGCTTCAGCACTATGATGCTCTCTTGAGTAAGCGTCAAGGTCATTTGTGCCTTTCCCGAGTAAGGGTCATTTTTGACTTGTGATGCATTCTCGAGTATGTATAACGTATAATAGTGCTTAAGCACTATAATATAAGGCCAATGCATCCACACCCTGATGCATCCCTGAGTAAGCTTTATAAGCTTAGGATGAAGCTTTATCCCAGGCCATGACGCATCCTTGAGTAAGCGTCATGTGAAAAGTGCGGATGTTATATTCTTACCACTTTCAAAGAATTTCGTCCCTGAAGTTCAACTCAAAAACTATTGTAGACAAGCTTCATCGATTTGGATTTTGTGTACATATGCCCAATTCCATGATGCACGAAAATCCTGCAAGGTTCTAATATTTTTTATGAACACGAATTAATATCTCCTGAATATGCGTCCCATACCACATACCCGTGAATCTTAAGAAGGTCCGTAATTGTTGTAAACGCTTATTGAGACCTTCCGAACATTCGTCCCATACCTCATGCTCGGGGCTCAGAAAAAAATTTACAACTCTACCAAGAAAATCAATTTGAATCCCTAGAAATGTGTCCCATTCCACAGGCTCAACAATGAAAAAGGATTTACTCAACACAGGATCTTAAGTGCATGTCCCATACCATACACTTAAGAGTCCCCAAAGTTCACGAAGGTTGAATAGGGTCATCGAAAATGACAAACAATTTTTAACTTAATACTGTGAGGACCAAACTCAAATGCCAGTGCAGTCGGATGCAAGCCTATTGTTCCAAATGGTCTTCCACTCATAAGTGAGAGCTAGCTAGCCTGATAACGCACACCGTTCCAGCGACAGATGTAGGGTGATCATTCTCAATGCCAAGGGTAGTCGGATACCAGCCACCGTCCCTGACGGGTTTCCTGGCAAACCCACTGATACATGTCATAGATGCAATCAAATTAATGATCTTATTTCCACTCAATTAAAGGATAATATAATGGAAGTCAAGTTTGTTTCCACGAGGAGCGAGGTATTTTAGTTGTCAAATGTCACAAAGGTTTTTTTTTTTAGGTTTTGAACAAAGCGATTAAAAGTAAAGTTATAATCAATAGAGAGAGATGTGATCAAGGAATCCTTCTTCGTTACTAGACAATCATTGAATTAGTATACTCATTTATTCTTCATTCATCACATATTACTACCAACCGTAGGATAGCAGCTCCTCGCAAGTCCATAGGTCACTGGGTAACGAAGCGCTCGAATACCAGATTCTATTTGTCTAAACCACCTAGAAGTAGCGCAATCTAAGTGTAATTTGGCCAAATTCTTTATATTTTGTGACTTTATAAGTTGATTCTAGTAGTTAGACTCTTAGCGCAAGGTCCACTTTCTACTGTTGTCTCTACACGCAATAGCTCAACAGAATCCCTCTGCAAGGTCTCACGTGTTCTATTGTGTAGGAGTTATTCAACAACTATGGATATCCTAACCCTTACTAGCAATAAATCAATCAAGAAACTGATTTAGTTGGCCACCTAGAACAATCACTTAATCAACCATAAACATTCCTTATAGTAGAAACAAACAATAATCATGTGAAGAAATCAAGGTAGATTCATATATCAAATCAAATCATGTTTAGAACTTAGAATTCATCCCTAATCAATAAGAAGTTTAGCTACTCATGGATGTAGTAAAATCCATGGTATACATATGATAAAGTAAAAAGAAATAGTTACGGTGATAAAAACGCTCCAAAACCCTAGCTTTCCTTCTTTGTTCTTCTCTCCAAAAGCTTGATAAAAGAATTGATAAATCTAAATAATTAGAAGAGTCTCTTAAATAGGTGTACCAAGTTGTAGAAGCGTTATTGCTCAAATCCGGTCATACTAGGTTTCTAAAATACCAAAATATACCAAAAAAAGTCAAAATTAAGCTTAACCCATGTAAAATTAGCTAAGAAGCTAATAGGCTCGCGTCAAACTCATTCCAACTATTCACGAAACTGTAGTTCCCTCAATGGGATGACCCATCGAGAATTCTTCGTTTCTCTATGGGATGACCCATCGAGAATTTATTTTTCTTCTGTATTTTGTTTTCTCGATGGCTTGACCCTCCGAGAAAATCCTGAACTTGTTTTTCTTATAACTTCTTCGTATGAAATCGGAATGACCTCATTCTTTCATTGTTGGCTTCGTTTGTTCGTTCTTTTCTATATGGTGATGAGAAATCCTGAATTTGGACGACTTCTACTTGGTCTTTGGCTCTTCTTCCTTGTATCAGTTCTCTTCATGCACAATATAACACTATGTAGCTCCTTTTTGGATGATTCACCTACTAAAAGATAAATAAAAAAAAAAAAAATGTAATATACAATAATTCACAAGAAATCTAGCAAATAAGTGCATGAAATAACGATCAAAATATAGAGAAAATATGCAATTATCAAATTCCTAACACTTAGCTTTTGCTAGTCCTCGAGCAAACTAAACTAAACTAACCTAACTAAAATACAACAACTCCATTTCGTTGAGGATACGGTTATACTTAGCATGTGTAACAAGCCTTAAACCCCTAGGTGTCCCTAGTGGACGAATTATAGTCTCGTGAGGGTTTACAAGAGGTATACCCACAAAACCTAATTTCCAACTTCAAAGTCACAAAGATCCAAAGAGCTACGTAGACATAAAGTTTTTGCATACTAACAATAAGAAGTCAGAAATGCCAGAGAATATTGTTCTCATGCTTAACTCTTGAGTTAGGAGAAACCACTATATGAAAGAATCCAAGTTCGAGAGCGATCGAATGATTTCTGCCTCACCGACAAGATTTTATGAAATTGACACTCAAAAGACGCCACTTTATGGTTCTCATGTATGCATGCAGGAGTGCAGATAAAATCATGCACACTTTGAATGGTGGGAAGGAAAGGGAACCTTCCGAATCATATGAAAATGTTATCCCATAGAAATATGAGACGTAAAAGAACCTTTTTTTTTATTTTTCTGATGATCTCTACGAAAGGAAATCAACCACTATGTAAGGATGGGAACGCTTACTTACCTTCTCACTCGATTCACAATCAATACCACTCTCACAACATCCAATAGAAACGTCTTCAGTCTTCGGTCTTCAACTGTTGATGATGAACTCTTGAACTTCATAGAACTTTGACAATTGTAACTCTTTTTCTCAATTCCTTGTTGTTTGAAACTTCTTTATAGATTTCTTCTTCCCCACTGCCTTATTGAATGAATACAAAAACAAATATACTCTAAAGCAATATAAAACACTTTTTTTTCTTATATATATTATTACTACTATTTTTTTGTACTTTTTTTAAATTTTAAAATACAAAAATAAATAATAAAACTACTACGGCCGTGGGATAAGGACTTTACCACTTGATTCTTCATAACTTGTATTGTCTTGATGTCATGAACTTCACTAACTCACATCTTTTGATTTCTTTTACTCTTGTACATAAGTCTCCAACATGTATACATAAATCTGCTCATTATATTGTTGTTTTACTTGAATATGAAATTTGTTTTTTCTCGTACTGTTGCTTGTAAACCCTGATTGTCTTTAACTTTTCTTCAAATTTGTAATGCTCCACTTGTTGATGATAATGTGTTTCTATGAACCTGTTGTTGTCGAGAGAATGGTGCAAACTGCAAATAAGACTACAAGATGAGGTTAGCAATTCTGATGACACCCTCGTAGGTGCAATCAAATTAGTGATCTTATTTCCATTCAATTAAAGGAATAATATAATAGAAGTCAAGTTCGTTCCCACGAGGACTGAGGTATTTTAGTTGTCAAATGTCACAAAGGGGGGTTTTGTTTTAGGTTTTGAACAAAGTAAATAAGAAAGCGATTAAAAGTAAAGTTGTGTTGATGGTGGGTTTTGACAAGGACATGAATTGTAAAAGTTACCTTGTCTGGCTGCCAAAATATAATAAACGAATTCCTGACGAGCATCAGAATTATGAACATTACTGCTGTCTTACATTCCGTAAGAGAATTAAGAATGCATATTCATCTCCTGGCTAAACTAGACCTGTAGCTCTTTGGAATATATATGCACCAGAGGAATTCAAAGTTTTTATTCAACAAAAACCTCGTTATTTCATGTGCATCCATGAAAACTACTTGTATGAAAAAAAAGTATACTGATTATACAAAATTATGAACATTCAGAATAGAGGTGACGCCATATCTGAATGAAAATGCCAATTAGATGCATACCATATAATTGCAGAGTCGCATCAAGCATAGTTTCAAGATTGCAAACTTCCACGACTGAATCTCTTGAAGGTGTTCTGTATGCACTGCGCAAAAGTTAGACATAAATGCCAACAATTAAATCTCACAAGACTGAGAAACCCTAAATAGACTATAGTCATGGTCATGACATTAGTCAGTGTCGATAAATAATAACATATAGGCAATATCCCTGGCAACAACAAGTACAAGCTTTAGTAAGCCCTAGCCACGCTTCCAACACAAATGTGTCAAAGCAATAAAGTCAACAAAAATGATAAAGCTACCAAAGTCACGAAGCTAAAGAAAAAAATGCCACGAAGTGCTGGCAGCAGCTTTAGCGCTGCTGCAGAAACCATCGTTGCTGCCGCGACCATTGCTGGCCCACGCGCCATTGGCGCGCCCACGCTCCATTGCTACTGGGTCCCACGCTCCATAGCTATCGCGCCACGCTCCGCTGCTGCCGCGTCATTCTTTACTCATGCTAGCACCATTCTACGTAGCTAACACCATTACTTAAGCCATTATTACGACAAAATTGGCATAAAATCTACTAGAAGCATTATTCTACAACAAGGCTTATGGATTTGAATCCATGACCCCACCAACTCTTACGAGACATAAAATAATATTACATGGGGGATAAAACATGGGGTTTTGGTCTGGCGGTCTATAATAACATGGGCGTAGCAACACCCCATGACAAGGAAGTTACAAAGTAAGTGGTAGGTTGGAGCGGTTGAAGAGATAATGGAGTCATGGTCTAGAAGTTTCCAGAAACTTTCCAAGACAAAGTGGACGATTATTCCTACAACCGCCACTTCTCCATCTTCTCACAACTTCCACTACTTTACAAGGAAAGTGTGTGGTACCAAAACATTATAAATAGGTTGCTTAGCCAATTTTAAAACACAAGCCACAAACGGACTGGGGGGAAATAAAAGGGGAAGTGACTGTAAGAACATTGAATTGAGTTCAAAATCAATGGTGTGAGACGAAGGTTTAAGGGAGATTTGTGTGAAATGGTTTAGGAAATTAGAAAGAAAAGAAAAATTTTCGGGGGGAAGTTTGGGTTCTGGGGGAATGAAATAGAGAAATTAAAATGAAAAAGAAAATAAAAATAAAAATTTACTAATAAGTTCTAAAAGTATAAAATTTATAAATATGCCATATTCTAAGACACTTATAAAGGTAGCATAGGTGTCTCATAATTATTTCAGACTAATCTTAATTAAAACAACATATATTTTCAATTTAAGATTTATTTATGAGTAATATCATTAGCTATATTATACGTGTCTCATATCAAAAAATCAACGTGTCTTAAAATAGACCATATGGTGTAGTGACTCACACAAGTTTTCTTACTCGATTACAATACAACTATATAACGGGAGTGGGACTAATAATTCATCCAGGTCAAAATTATTCTTCGTTGTGGGCTCACATCAAATAGCAAGACCTGCTGCATGACAGCGTTAGTCAACTAAAAGGTAGTATGGAAGAGCGGGCCAAGGTATACAGTCACAATAGTAGATGCTTCAATAGACTCAATTCAATGGAATTTGTTACATCGACCAACTTTTTTTTGGGCGTAAATTCCAATATATAATAAAATCCTTCATCAGAGGTTCGTTTACTTCTGAATTTATAGTAAGCCGGGATCTAACGACGCTTTCAAAAGGAATCTTTCAGGCATTTCATTTCTTGTAGGATGTTTCGGGACAAAGAAGATTGATGAGCTACTTTTGAACAGGTCTCGCAGGCATAAACACTACAATCAATACGGCAGGCAAGGAAAATACAATATTCAAGGTGCAGGTCATTCCTCTTTCATTCAGTTGAGTCCAGGTGGGTTAAGATCCTATGGTCAAGCCCCCTACCGGATCCCTAAAGGTCCTAAACTTAATTAAGTTATAATAATTTTCTGGAAATGCATCAACTGAAATTAAAATTGAATCTCTTCTCGCCCACTTGAAGTGGTTTTGACACTCCTATGCTGAAAGCTTTGACTCAAACTTTCACTCTAAAGAAAGGAGCAATGCAAGAAAGGTTGCAGGTCACTTCCTACCTTTTGATTCGCGTGGCTCAGTATGCGGAAGTACTCTCTGAACCGCACACGTTCACTTGCACCACTGAATCCCCTTTTTGGGGGTTATAACCGTTCGTACTTGCTATTGTTGAGACATCTGTAATAGGACAGAGGAATGATAGCAAGGCCTGCAGACCAAGAAATGGAGAAAAAGGAAACCCCAGTCAGAATCACACGTGTAGGTTTCCCTTGGATCGTTTGTTAGATGGCTCGTCCGTCCTAATTTAATCAAAATCTTGATATCGAAGGATAAACCGAGCGCTAAAAGATACTTCGAAGAGATAAGTATTTGGTGGTAACTTTGCACATCCTCACTTACATCTATCCATTCAGTACTAGACTAGGATGCATCAGCTTTGTTTTTGTCATTCAAATCATGATTTTGATGATCACCAATTGTTAATTTCCTTTGTGACATTCCTAGGCTCACATATTGATTTAACATCCTAACCCAAGTATTAAATTTCTGCTGTTATTTCTCCACTTTGGTTCTACCCATAGTTAATCCAGCTCTATTTAAATCAGTAGAATGCACTATATGAGTATCCTCCATAACTGCTTTTCCTTTATCTTTGGTTGTAACAGGTGTATCATTTGTTTGGTGAATAACCTGATTCTTTTGAGAAGTTGAAGAGTTGTATGATTAAAATCCTAACATAGTATACAAGTAGCATGACAAAGAAAATGCTTATATCTAGTACTTCAGAATCCTCATATTTTATTCGAATTTTATGTCTAAGAGGTATTGAGATATCTGCTGGCACATGAGCTTTCAACATGCCTGTTTTCAATTGGACCAACTAGAGCTAGTACTTCCCCAACTTTATCTGCCATCATTTTTGCTACATAGCCTCTTTGTATAAGATCAACTTTGAGTGTGAATTGAATCCAGAAGTCATGTACAATGAAATCTATTTGAGCAGCAGGAATATTTGCAGACCAAAATCGAAGAGAAATCAGATTACCATGAACTCTACTTGGATTAGTAAATATTGCAGTAGCAAATTCACCAGCTGTGGAAAATCTGAAAATAAATATTTGAGGATCAGCAGTTTTCTGATTATGATTCTACCAATTGGATCCCATATATGAGAAATAGCATATGACATTTCAACTACACTTAATCCTCTTCGATCATCTGCTGCAGTGATTTCTTTGAAGAGTTTACCAACTAGCCTAAGATATTTTCCACTTTGTAATGTCATAACTGCTAATCTCAGAAATTCCATATAATCTCTTAAAGGTCTATCAGCAAAAGCTTCATTATCATGCATCATTTAAGTGAACCAAAAAATATAGGTATTAGTGGGAATATCAGACATGATGTAGCTTTGAAAGGAAGTACAATGAAGCGTAGAGATAAGATGTAAATGAGTTATGATTTTAGCAAAGAGAAATGAATATATAGTATGATGTTGATAAGAATAATAGATAAAAACGATATTGCATGAATATATTTGATAGCACAAATATGAAATTAGGCCATCTGTAATTGAATTTCTGAAGGTCTAAGGTTTTGATTACACTTCAGATATGTGGCTTCATAACAGGCTGACAAAATCAGGATTTGAAGTAAACCATACGGATTTTCTTGCATGGATATCCAACACATAAGCATAATCATGTTTGCAAAGTAGTGGTTACTGACATCCTACCGATAAATATATTTAAATCTTAAAATTACTAAATTGGCCCGATTCGTCTCACTAACCGATTTAGAAATTTCGCTGGCGTTCTTCCAAATTTCTCAGCCATGAACAAGATCAAAGATAACTCGACGATGTCACAAACAAGAATCCCCAAACTTCTTTCCTAGATCCACCGAGAGGAAAAGAAAATTAGTTCATGTTAAAGAATAAAACAGAAGATTAAGAATTAGTTTATTTAAGATAAATAAATCAACGAAGACGAAATCAATAAAAATAGATCTTAAATCTATGAAATTTAAATCAAAAGATGGAGAAAGATTATGTATAGAAGAAAGATTATGAAGATGAAAATGAAAGATTAAAAGGAATTGATTAGAATTGCAAATTTTTGACGTTACCAAGTTGACTCAGAATTCTCCCGATTTACAGAGCCCTCGACCTATCTCCACTACTATCCAAAGATTAGGTTAGAATCTTTATATTTAATCTGTCTCTTTTAATTTTATTAGACTAACTTAAATTACTATATTATCCTTGTTTCCACCTCTGTAGCATGCATTCGTACTTTACAAAACGTGGGAGCTGGTACATCAAAATTGATGATTATAGTGTACAAAAATAAGTATAACCAAATGTTATAATGCAATGGGTCTATACATAAGGTTGCATTAGAAACGGAACTGCCAAGGTCCAATAATAACAGCACGCGCAAAAGCGCGTTTCAGGTGTTCTAGTTCTCCATAATGCATCTACTAGCACCAACGTAAGTATCTTCTGTTTTAATATTATTCCCTTTTCATAATTAGCTTGGGGCATTCTTATTTTTTCTTTTAAAGATTAGATAAAATCTTTACTGAGCTTTTATACGGACCATTAATAAATATACATTTTTTTTTACGTTTTTAAATATAGATCTGTTTTTATGAACATTTCGTATATAGGTCTGTTTTGATCGTTTTTTTTCAAAAAAACGACTAACAGAAAGTTAGACCAGTTATCTTGATTAAAAAATTATATTATCCCTTCAAATCATTGAGTTTCAACTACAAGTCATATCGACATCAGCACATGTGGCCAAATATTACACGCTATCACTGATTGACATTGGCACCTAAAAAATGGACTCCACCGCTCAACGACTCTTTTTTCTTCTTCATAAACCTCTTCTACAGAAATCTATCTTTTGTAACTTATCTTTTATCTCATCTACATCTTAAAACAGAGTAACATATGGGTGGAGGTGTGATTGATTTTTCAAATAGCAGCAGCAAGGTGTTGTGCTTAATTTTTGATAAAGAAGATGATCATGAAACAAAAGGTTGTCCTAGGGTGTATTCAAGGTGTAGACATGCACCTTGTATGGTGTGAGAGCACTTTTGAGATCTAAAACTGTTAAAAGTAATGTAAGAACCTTCTTGAAATGCTTGAATCCCACCTGCGACTACTTTGAATGGTTTGATCTTGCTTCAAATCCAAAACCTGCAATTCAAATCAAGCTTCCATCACCATAGAGTTGTATTTCTTATGGAGAAGACACTCATTGGATTGGAAACTGTCCACTAGACAATCAACCATACTTCAAAGAGAACTGCAAATCTCAGCTTGAACTGAAGGTATGTAAAAATCTGCACAATTCCAACATAGCTTACCTGGTGTGTAAGAGCAAGGTCTGTGAAGCATTCAGATGGGCTTCATATGCTGTTGTCATTCAAGAAAAGAAAAAAAAAACAAAGAACAAGCATTGAAATGTGCAAGCAGTTTAACAAATATCTGAAAATATAACAGATCCATGTAAGAAAGCCAAAAGATATTCCATTTAATAGATCTAGTAATTGAAATTCATAAGTCTTTAACCAAAAAACAAAAGACAGAGTCACATACAAAGTTCACAAAAAAAAATAAACAGAGTCACATAAAGAACACAACCGTTCACATACAGAAATACTAGCAAATCAGAGTTTCATTATTTCTTTTCTTTCTTCTTTCCTTTTGGATATGGCACTGCACTTTGTTGTTAAAAGTTCCCACATGAGAGAAACTCTGATTGAACATAGGTTGAGAAGAAGATGTCTTTGCTGCCTTATCATGAACCCCCTTTCCTTTTATAAAATTTGTAGAGGTTGGTTGAGAAGAACTACTTACTGAAAGAACTTTGAATTGAGAGAAGATTGTATGTTTTAGAATCAGAGAAAATGAATAAAAACAAGAACAATGAAGTCTGAATGAAATCAGAAAAGCTGTACATGACTTGTTCCTTTCATCTGACTATTTATACAACAGACTAACGTACATTTCTGTTGAGATTTAATGATGCTAATGTGCACATCCTAACAGACCATATGCACTAACATGTGCCTTATTAGCCGTACTAGATGGTATTCTACACTCGGTGTAATCAGGGTGTAAGAAAACAATTCTGCCAGAACTCTCACTGTCCATTATTGCCCCTCAAACTAAATGGGCAGTTATTGACTGTACATTTAGTTTATTTCTTAGCTGAATGAATCTTGGTCCTGAGAACCCTTTTGTAAATATATCAGCTGTTTGATCTTGTGTTGGTATATACTTGATTTGTAATCTATTTGTAGAGACCAATTCCTTCACAAAGTTATAGTCCACAGAAAGATGTTTCATTCTTGTGTGAAATACTGGATTGTTGGTGTAGGAGATTGCACTGACATTATCACATAGTATTCTTGGTACTGTTTGGGAGTGCATATACAATTCTGACATTAACTTTTGGATCCATTGAACTTCAGCAGCTGTATTAGCCAAACTTCTATATTCTGCCTCTGTAGATGATCTTGCAACTGTAGCTTGTTTCTTGCTTGACCAAGATACTGGATTATTGCCTATGTAAATTGAGTACCCCCCTGTACTCCTTCTTGTTAATGCATCACCTGCCCAATCAGCATCTGTGTATGCAGTTATGTTAAGTTCTCATTTCTTGAAATGTATACCATAGTCTAGAGTACCTTTAATATATCTTAGGATTCTTTTTGCTGCAGTAAAATGTATCAGATGTGGTTGTTGCATTGCTTGACAAACTTGATTGACTGCAAATGTTATCTCAGGTCTTGTCCATGTTAGGTACTGGAGTGCTCCCACTAGAGACCTGTATATTGTTGGGTTTGGCAGAATTGGTCCAAGTTCTTGTGTTTTTGTTGTTGCAGCTGGAATTGGTGATGCACATGGCTTTGCTCCACCCATTTCATGCTTTTCTAATAAATCTAGAGCATACTTTGTTTGAGAAATGAAAAATCCTGTCATATTTCTTTTTATTTCAAGTCCAAGAAAATAATGTAAAGCACCCAGATTCTTTATTGGGAAATGTTGTTGAAGCTTGTTGATAACATCCTGACAGTGAGTAAATGAGTTTCCTGTAATCAAAATATCATCTACATAGACTAAAATGTATGTTAGTCTATTCCCTTCCTTCTGAATGAATAAAGAGGCATCAGCTGTTGACAGTGTAAACTCATATGACAGCAACACTTGTTGAAGTTTTGCATACCAAGCCCTTGGTGCTTGTTTTAATCCATAGAGAGATTTATTGAGTTTGCAGACATAATCTGGTTTGGTTTTATCTACAAAACCAATTGGTTGTGTCATGTATATGTTTTCATCTATTTCTCCATGTAAAAAAGCATTACTTACATCCAATTGAGTAATATGCCAATCAAATTGAGCTGCCATTGCTAGTAGAACCCTTATTGTGCTTGACTTTGCAACTGGACTAAAAGTTTCTGTGTAATCTAGCCCTTCCTTTTGATTGTAACCCTTTTCCACTAATCTTGCCTTGTATCTGTCTATGGAACCATCAGACTTATATTTGATTCTAAAGACCCATTTACATCCAATTAGATTCATAGATGTATTATATGGCACTTTTGACCATGTTCTTGCATTTTCCAGTGCATCATACTCTTCTGCCATTGAAATTCTCCAGTTAGGATCCTTGTTTGCTTGAGTAAAGCATGTTGGAGTTGTGGTTGTAAGCAGTGCTTGCATTGCAGTTGGAAGAGTATACCTTGTTGAATATACCTTTGGCTTGTGAATTCCTGATTTTCCTCTTGTGTTCATTGAATGTTGATTACTAATAGATGGACATTTTGAAGGTGAGTGATCTAGAGTGTTTGTTGTTTGATTTTCTGGAGATGATGTAGCAGAAAAGGGTACAGAAATGTTGGATAATTCTGCAGGTGTGGATGAAAAAGTAATTGTAGGTAGGAAAGTTGTGTGTTTTCTAAGTAGAAAGATGTTTTCTTTGAATTGAACATGCCTTGAAATATACACTTTTCCTGTTGATGGATCAAGACACTTGTAGCCTTTTTTATTTGAAGCATAACCTATGAAGATACATGGTATGCTTCTTGGTGACAGCTTTGTTGTTGCATAAGGTCTGAGCCAGGGAAAACATAATGAGCCAAAAGATCTTAACAGTGTATAATCTGGTTTCCTATGAAGTAGCTTTTCATATGGTGACATGTAATGAATTGACTTTGTAGGTAGCCTGTTTATTATAAAATTTGCTGTTGAGAATGCTTCTACCCAGTAAATATCATTAAGACCAGATTGTATTAGAAATGTTCTGCCAATATCTAATATATGCCTATGTTTCACTTCTGCCAATCCATTCTGCTCAGGTGTATGTGGGCATGAGAATTCATGTTGGATGCCATGCATTTTCAAGAAAGACTTAAGTTGCTGATGAAAGAATTCACCTCCTCCATCTGTTCTTATGCATTTGATTTTATAGTTTATCTGATTTTCTATGTATGTTTTAAAATCATAGAAGATTTGCTTCAACTCAGATTTATCAAATAGAGGATAGAACCAACAAAATCTTGTAAAATCATCTATTATTACTACAAAATATTTGTAGCCAGCTAGAGAGTTTACAGAACATGGACCCCAAAGATCCATATGTAGAAGTTGCAAAGGAAAACTGCTGGAACTTATTGATTTCTGAAAAGGTAATTTGTGTGATCTACCTTGAGAACATTCTAAACAAGAGATTGGACTTTGGACAATGTTGGGAAGAGACAGGATTCTAGAGACACATTGTAAAGTCTTGAAATATGGATGTGCTAATCTTTGATGCCAAGTTTCTGAGGAGACAGATGATTGAAGTGCTGAATTTGCTTGTAAAATTGGTGATGTCAAGAACTGAATGGGATAAAGACCATTAATGTGTAGTCCTTGTAGTAAGATCCTCCCAGTTGGTAGATCCTTGACAAAGAAGCCAGTAGATGTAAAAGTTAAAGAGCAATTATTGTCTGTTGTGAACTTATGCACAGATAGTAGGTTTTGAGTGGCACTAGGGACAACCAACATATTTGAAAGAGTAAATGAATGACCATTGCTTGTTTTTAAAGAAGAGCCAGAATGAGATATACACATACCTTCTCCATTGGCAGTAGTGACTTTGTTGGATCCATTGTATGATGAAAAATGTTGTACTTCATTTTTGTCTGGTGTAATGTGATTTGTTGCACCTGTATCAGCAAACCATGGATTGTGTTCATGTAGGTGTTGGTTTGCAAACATTGCAGATAAGCCTTGTGGTTTTGTTTCATTGTGATTGATAATTAGCCTATCTCTGCAAGATAAAGCAGTATGACCAATTCTACCACATATTTGACATGTGACAGTGTTAGTTGAGTATGAATTATTGAATCTTGAATTGTGATAAGATCCCCTTCCAAAAGTGTTAAAGTTCCTTCTTCCACTGTTTGCATATCCTGGTCTTGAACTGTTGTAGTTTCTTGAATTATTGTTGTAAGTATCATGTGAAGCTTGAGTACCAGAAAATCTTGAATTGTTCTTAAATTGAGATTTTTGCTGTGAATATGATGCTAGAAATGCTTGATTAGAATTGTTCTCCATTTGAGCATTGTTTCTCTGAGTGATTACTATTTCTTCACTCAAAAGATTATTGTGAAGTTCTAAACTGGATACAGGAGGATACCTGTGTCTCATTGCAGTTGCAAAAGGGATATAATCAGAATGTAATGCAGCTAGTGTCACTACTACTATTTCTTTATCTGAGATTGGTTCTCCTGCTGCTGCCAACTGATCTGCTAATGTTTTGATATCATCAATTAAGCTTGAGATTGTCTTATTACATTGTTTAAGTGCAAGAAGTTTTGTTCTCAGATTTATTGAGTGTGTTGAAGAAATTCTTGCAAACCTTTCTCCTATGCTTTTCCACAGTTGATGAGATGTTTCTGAATTTGCTATGACTGAGTCTGAAATTGTGCTGTTCAACCACAGTAAAATGGTTGAATCTTCCTCAATCCAATCTTGATATAAAGGATTCTCTATTCCATTGGTTTGATTTCTTGCATTTGTATACTTTTCTGGACACAGAAATGTTCCATCCAAATATTTCATAACCTTGAATTTCTTGATTACTGGAAGTATGAGATGTTTCCAGGTGTTGTAGTTATCTTCTTTAAGCTTGAAAGTTGTTAGACTTATTAACTGATTTAATGGTATTTTTGCCATTGTTGTTGCTGTTGGATTCTCCATTGTTGGAGTAAATTCACAAATCATAAAGTTGTAAAGAAGCAAACTGTGAAAATAAAGATCTAGATAGGAAAAAAAGAGAGCACCTGCTCTGATACCATGAAAGAACTTTGAATTGAGAGAAGATTGTATGTTTTAGAATCAGAGAAAATGAATAAAAACAAGAACAATGAAGTCTGAATGAAATCAGAAAAGCTGTACATGACTTGTTCCTTTCATCTGACTATTTATACAACAGACTAACGTACATTTCTGTTGAGATTTAATGATGCTAATGTGCACATCCTAACAGACCATATGCACTAACATGTGCCTTATTAGCCGTACTAGATGGTATTCTACACTCGGTGTAATCAGGGTGTAAGAAAACAATTCTGACAGAACTCTCACTGTCTATTACTTACACCAGCCTTAGTCCTTGTTACAGATTTGCTTGGAGATGGTTGAGAAGATTCACCAAAACTTCTCACTGAATTCCTCTTCCTTCCACCCCTTGTAGTGCTAGTTTCAGTTGTAGATCCTGTATCAACATCTACCTTTCTCTTTTTGTACTTCTTCTTTGATTCGGGCTCTTTAACAGTCAGCTTGTCTCCATCAACACAAGTCCTAGAAGTAGAGGTCTTTGGATTAGTTCTAACTGCTCCTCCAAAATAATTCTTCTGGTAATGACCTGGTTTTCCACACCTCTTACAATTTCTTGACTTCTACACTATGTGGTTTATCATAAGACCTTATCCATTTTCCTCTTGGTCTTCCTGTTTTTTTTATGTTGAATGAAGGCTTTATTATCTCAAGTTTTTCTTGTGCTCTCTGTAGAAGAAGAAAGAAAAAGAAATGAGAACACAAAAAAGAGTTATATCAAAGCCTAACCCTAAAGAATCTTTATATATGTTATAACATTGATTGCACAACAAACAATAAGGGACAAAATATTTTTTACAATAAAAATTTAATAAATAAAAGGTACTAGGTACAAGACTCATCACTCATCATGTAGTTTTGACTATTCCTATAAGATTCTTCCACTAAATTTGCTTGGCACAAGCTTCAGTCCAGTATTCACGATCAAACACTTCTTCAGTATTGTTAGCAACACTTGATTTTGTAGGAAGTGGAATTCGGGAACATACACTTCATCATCTTTAACATTAACAAAAAGGTTTCTCTCTCTGCTGGTTGAGGCCTGACTCATTCCACTCGGTGTAGCCAGTCTCAGAAAAAACTCATGATTTCCTTTTTTAATGTGTCATGTATTATGTTAACAGCATAACCTGATGGTTTTGTGATAATATCACCGGAATTTGCTGTTGGGGCCAGATTGACTATCGTGTTCCCGAAATAACCATCTGGAAGAGGAGGATACAAACGCGAACGGCCATCTAATGGGATCAAAATCATGGTTTCTTGGTCATCTTTAAGTTGGCGTGCTTTACATGAACATCGGCATAGATGCCCTGCCATGACTTCATATGCAGTGAATCGAAACTCATCGTTATTATTGAATTTGGATTTGAGTTTATTGGCTTGCACGGTTGATATGTAGAGTTTGGCAATGGAAATATTTGGCGAGAGAGGTACATCCATGGAAGGTGGTTTATGTGCGGTACGTGGGAAAGATACGACTGGTGGCGTATGCGCTCGTAATATGGTTCGATCGAAGAACAATGGAACAGATTTAACATCAAGTCCTCGACATAGATCTGCCCATTTATTAAAGAAGTTCACTCCACATACTCCATCAACTACTGTGTGGCTTATGGTTGCACTAAGACAAACACCACCGCATTCGAAATGCGTAATAGCCTGTTTATATACAGCAATATGTGTAAAAGAGAAAGGTTAAACCACAGCGTATATGAATCCACCGAACACCGGATCAGTAGATCCACATATGATACCATGGTGCTTGACGTGGTGTTAGAATAGTATCATATCGCCTATTAAGATGTTACGAATACAGAGCCTTGGTATAGCTAGATGTAAAAAGTTATTTATTCATTTGTGTTTTAAGTGAAAAAAAATTGAGTTTTACCCTTCATTTTGCAATTATAAGGTTAGGGCTTGATACATGCATATTTTCACTGCTTCACAAAAAATAAAAATATCAAGTAAACACTAATTAAACACCAGTGTAATACATAAACTGGTTATTTTATTTATTTATTTTTTGTTCATTTTGTGGAGACAAACGTAGACAAATACAGAAAGGGAAAAACAAAAACAAACACAAACTTAACAGGTTACACACACAAACCATCCTCAATTATAGAGGAGGAGGATAACTTAGACAAGGAAGAAGAGAAGAAGAAGAAGAAGAAGAAGAAGAAGAAGAAGAAGAAGAAGAAGAAGAAGAAGAAGAAGAAGAAGAAGAAGAAGGCCATGCATATTACTAGGTAGGTAGCTAGGACAATCTCTAATTCCTCGTCTTCACACCTTGTGATTTTCATCATAACAATAACATAAGTAGCTTGATAGATGCAGTACCTGATGAGCCCTTAATCTTTAGTACGACAGACAGATATCCGATTATGATCAGGTAAGGCATGCAAGTATCTGCTGAAGCTGACTTACGTTTACCCCGACGACAAGAATAGGGCCAACGGATGAATTTTTAAGCACGCTACATACAATAGTCGGTACCTGATTAATTACGGTAGTTGTATTCAAATTGATTGGAGAAAGACCACCAAACGATAAGATTAGTAGATTTTTGGTGGCTGCATCGAGATCGGCTGTAACCTTCTGCACAAGCAATGAAGCACTATTAACGGCACCAGAGATTAATGCTAAATTAACAGGAATACCCGAAACCGCATTTGGTATTTGGTTGGCGAGGTCATTTACGGATATAGCACCAATATTAACTGTTAGTACCCCATGAGACATAGGCATATTGTTAGCTACAAGAAGAAGAACAGAAAGGACGATAAGAAATGAGAAAGAAGAGGAGGAGATATTAGCCATTGTTATTGATTTATTAGCTAATTATTATGAATAATTATGTAAGTTGTTCTTCTCTTAAGTTTTGGGATACATGAATTTATAGAGGTACAATTCGTGGGGATGAGATATTTAATTTATTTTCTTAAAAGCAAATTGGTGAGATGATCATCATGATATGGATATCACATGCTGATGGTCTCTACTATCCTTTCCCTACTTGTGTGTTCAATCGGCTACTTGCTATAGTGCGGTGACCACTGTTGTGGTTGCATAGAAAAATCACGACAAGTTTGGTTCAAAGAAAAAAATTCAACTAGTTTTTTTTAGCCAGAACTCGATGTTTTATTGCTACAAATACTTGAGTGGAGGGCAATATATATATTTTAATAACAAGTTGTTGATAAAATCAATTAAGTATACAAAGAATAATGCTGCTACCATCCAAAAAATGGCATGTAAAGAAGGAGTATTGAGATATGATGAGTTTCCCAAATTGGTATGTCTCCCTTTGATTATTCAATTAGTCTCTTTTTTTTTTTTTTTAGGATAAGTATTAGAAAGCTCGTTTACCCTTTATAGACACTGCAAGGGGTTACCAATGGAACCAAACTCGTTATCCATTATATATATATATATATATGATTCTTTTTCTTAAAAAATGAGTCTTTATATAATTTTGATATTTCAATTAGCAATGCATGCACATAAAAATACCACTCAGATTCACCTTGAATACATAGCACACTTGAGCTACTCAGGTTAACTCCACCGAGATATATTGAGAGGTCTGATCTTGTAACTAGGTGGCAACCAAACATAAAAACTTAACTTATTACGCTATTTTAAATCAATTTAAGTTTATCCTTCTCTCTCTCCTAAAGTTGCTGAACCATATTTACTATTTGAGTAGTGTTATTAAAAGTACTTGCCACTGCCTCAACATTACCAATAGTTGTTGTAGGGATGAAATCTAAAATGACACCTATTTACATAGTGATCCTTTTTTCTATAAATGTGGCACTCAACACTAGAAAAATCCCTTTTTCTAAATTCATTACTTGTAGTAGGTCTTTCTTGAAATCCATTTTTTTTTGAAAACCCCTGAATTCTTTCCATTACCTACACTTGAATTCTTGAACTTGCTTCTTCCATAACCATTATTAACATTCTTTCCATAGAATGCTGTAGAACTTTGTGTATCAAAGACAAAACTTATATCTTGTTGTTAATCAATGAGCCATTGCTCATGATTCAAAAGCCTTGGTTTTATTTCAACAAAGATGAATGAGCCCTTTCTATTATATGCTGATATGACAAAGTTGTCATACTCTCTGCCTAGCCCATTCAAGATATGTATTATCAAATCTGATTCACTCACTTTATCTCCTATTGCAGGTAAATAATCAACTATATTTTTTATGTTAGCAAGATAAACAAGAATTATCAGATTCCCTTTTCTAATGTTATGCAACTGATTTCTTAACATATTTTTCCTAGCCATGAACTGATTCGTGAAACTAGTGTCTAGCAAAACCCAAATTTCTCTTGAAGAAGAAAGTCCTAACACATCACCAGATATAGAAGTTGTAAATGTTGCTTTTAAAAAACTCGTGACCGAGCAATCCAATTTCTTCCGATATACCCACTTGGATTAACATATGTTACTCCATTAACCATTATTTGTTTTTGTGGTTCTGGATCATCTCCATTAACATGTCCATACAAATCTGTCGAGATCAATATTGACTGAAAATTTATCCCTCCAGAAAGTAGTTGGTAGAGTCAAGTTTAATGGAAACAAAATTTGCTATATTTGAAAATGTTAAAGAAAAATTTGAAAAAATACCATCTGAAGCCGCGGAAGAAGATGTATCATCCATTTTACTTTTTCTAGAATATACTAACAATGGCATTAACAAATTTGATAATAAAAGGTATTGATATCAAGAACAAAGATGATTCTTGATATAAAAATTGTTCTTGTAATAGGAAAAACCGATATGATAAATTGAATCGAAAAGTTATTGATTCTTTGATCTGCTGTAAAAATTATTGTAAAATGTTGTTGACAGATGAATTTGTGGTTAAATTTCTCCAAAACTGATCCCTCAATGATACTATGAAAATTATTATAAAAGAATATATTGCAATCAGACAAAGAAGGATAAGAATTATTACAGGCTTTATAGCTGTTATAATATCGGTAGGAATAGTCAAGTCTATAATAGTCAACAGGACTATGACTTGACAAGAACTAATCCCAACATCTACTAATAACATAATTACAAAGTGTAGGCAGATTGAAAAATGTATTATATACCCAATTTCGTTAGGGCGTACACAATGGGACGAGCATCCCAAAAGACCAAAGAATAAAATTTCTAGTCTTTGGTCCGGTCCAAGAACAGCCGTA
Source organism: Papaver californicum (assembly GCA_023531435.1). NCBI lineage: Eukaryota > Viridiplantae > Streptophyta > Magnoliopsida > Ranunculales > Papaveraceae > Papaver > Papaver californicum. Next base: position 22,063 of record JAJJMC010001502.1, on the reverse strand, counting down.
AATAGTCGGGCGGTGTTCTAATGGAAGCCTGGTGTTGGGCAGTATCCCAACATAGCGTTTGTTGAGATGGGAGGAATCCTAGCACAACGCTTGAGCCAGGCGGAATCCTAACGTAATGCTTGATGTGGGGCGGGAGCGGAAGATACCGCCTGATTGTAGACGGTCTCCTAGGACCACGCCCAAGAGACAGGCGAAGTACTAGCAAATCGCCTGATGTGGCGGTGTCCCAGCATCACGCCTGGTTAAGTTGGACATGTGCGAATGAAGCGTGTGACATGATAGGGACGGGCGGTGTCCTAGTGCCTCGCCTAGAATTCCAAGCGGATCGTTAGGAGCCCGCCCCATCCTCTCTTCCTTCTTCTTTAGCATGAATATCTTCTAACCATTACATGCTTATTGAACCATTCATCCGACGTTCATGATCCCTTGCTGGATAATGTAATACTATGTTTCGACACAGGGATAAATCTTCCTCTAGGGTAAAATTCACTGCATTAAGTCTAAAATTTTCGTAAGCCATAATTATGAAAACGATAGATTATAAATTTTCTATGAAATATAAAAGATGTGGATTTGAAATGAGAATGACTTCTTTTGCCTAAGACTTCTTTTGCTCTTTAATCCGACTTATAATCGTCCCATTGTGGGCGCTCTTAGGTACCTAAATCTAGAAGTAAATTCCAGGGTTTACAATTTTTATTTAGTTTTCCAGTTGATGAGGTTATAACTAATACGGAATCTGTCATGATGAATCACTTGTAGTCTATCGAATGTAAGTGTGCAATCCGGGCTGCTTCAAACTTCCACCATCAGTTGGGCATTTCCCAACAACGATCTCAGCAAACTTGATGGATGGGGAGGTGTTCCTTTCGCTTGACCAGCTTGGTGCTTTTTCGCTAAGAGGCAAGTCATGTCTTTAAGCTTTTCAATTGTTGTTGGATTTTCTTCATGTTTGAATCTCTTAAGTTCTGATAGCGCCTTGAACTATGTTTCCTCTTTGTTTATTGGCTGCAAGAGTGTAGGATTAAAGGTTCAAGGCTACACCATGTTTAGTTGGAGCTAATGATGCTGAATGTGGTTAAATTTTATGCTGCTGGTTGTTGTCCTCACCTCCATTGGGGATTGTGTGTGTGCTGAATGTTTAGTTTGTGCTTATGGGACTTGATTTTCGTCTAGGGTGATGCTGTTATTTCCATCTTGTTTACTATCTCCTTTCTTACTTCCATCTTGTGTACTGTCGCCCTCTCTTGACGGTGTGTGTGCTGAATGTGTAATGGCAAGATCAATGTGTCTTAGTCACCCATCTTGATCTCGAGGGAGGGTAATAGTGTGTGCGCTAAATGTGTAACGCGAGTGTAAGAGTTGTGTGTTTGCATGTTGCACGTGAGTGAGTCGATGAGATCGAATCAGTCTATATATTGGAGCTCATCTCATTGTAACAGAACAATCTTTTCAATCAATATCAAACCGTAAGCAATGTAAATTCCTAATCTATCACTTTGCTGTAGTTGTTGGTAACTTAGTGTTCACCTTTCCTTTGTACGTACTCTTTCGCTTGGGTTTTAATAATTTTCTTTTTAATATAGAGCAAAAAAATTAAAAATTAAAAACTTCGGCCTTTGCTCCGTACCAACTTGCAAACATTGTTGATTTTCTGATGAAAAGAGGGTTTGAGATTTTAACGTAGTGAACAAGCTAAAACCACAAAATATTTATTTTTAAAGCCATAAATCAAGTGTGCTATGCATTTTAAGGAGAAAAACACCGGACAAAACATCAGGCCAGGCACACATTACACCTCTAGACTATTCTATGAAAAGTTGAATCTCGAGATCAGATGAAATTTTACATACCAAAACTTTTCCTTTTGTCAGGTATATGCATGAGATTACCACCTTGTTTGGTTGGAAGAATTAAAATCCTAGGAATTCAATTATGGGGTAATCCAATTACTTGAAATTGAATTTTAAGTAATTGAGTTCAAATCTAAAAAGTTAACGTTTGGTTCAGGTATTTCAATTACTTTTGTTTTTATCTCGGAATCCAATTCCATTGAACTACTGGACAAGCATAATAGAAATCTATTATTTTATAAAGAATTAAATTTCTAGAAATCAAAAATTTTAATTACACGGAATAAATTTGTCATGTTTTGGTTCAATTAATTGAGCGCGTTCTCTAAAAATTGGATTACCTAGCCTTCAATTCCTTGAACCAAACATGCTATATCTATATTTCTTTAAAATTCTACTTAAAAGCATACCAAAGGTAAATAGAATTTGAACTGTAAATGAAAAAAAAAAAAATTCAAACAAGTGTACTGGTTATGGTATATATGTGTAACAAAGGCAGTAGTAGTGGTCTTCCGCTTTCTACAGAAGCCATAAAGTGTTAGCTGGGATGCCCCAAGAACACTTCTTAAACCACCTGGAATCTGCAAGGTATATATACACAACATTGGTTTTACCTTCCCAAATCCTTGGACTACAAAACGCTCACACTCGGACCAAATAATTTTGGCAGACCTTTGAACAAGTCAGATCTGTGATCCCCAAACCACCGTGCATTCAATTCCACAAAACAAGTTAAACACTTATGTAGACAATTCACTAAGTTAGTTTAATCATCCTCCAAAGTTTGTAGAAGACATCACTGTAATATTACGGCGATACTCTGCAAGAGCCATTATAGGGAAAGGGAAAGCACTTTTGTAAGAACAATAGTTTAGAAAACAGTTGTTCATGAAAGTTCCACCGAGTTTCTGTGCTGGGAAATCGCCATTTTCCAATTGACTGTTGATTAGTATCTTTGCAGCGCGATGTAGAGGCGTTGGATCCCTTTCCGCCTGTTGTCACCATCAAAATTTACCCTACATTTATTGTTATATTTATATCTATTTTTAAAATAACATCTACTATAGAGACAATTAATCTTAAATTCCAACTAGAATGTAATCTAATCAAATCAAATATACATAATTGATCAAGTTTTCTTTTTATTGGATAAACATTAATCCCTAAATATTTGCAACTTACTTGACCACCATGAATAAGACCCATCAGAGCCCATGCTGTTTGCATCAAGGTTGTCTCGTCACCTTCAAGTGGTACAAAGACCTGTTCATAATAATCGACCATGAAATTTTATGCCATATGTTGGGAAATAAAAATGGTTATTACTAAAATTAATAGTTTCTTACTTAAATTAATTTTTGTTATTTTAATTAGCTTGATGGGTGTTAGGATCACTAGTCCAAACTTGGGTGGAATTATAGCCATCCATTTTCACTTCTAGTGAATGAGAAACCTTTGGTTATCCCACATTGGGCAAACCAAGGAGGAAGTTCATGCATATTACCACAAACGTTTTATAAAAGGAAAAGAGCTAGTGGATTGGATATGGACTTGGGAAATGGACTAGTGGGCAAATGCATACATGTGCGCTGCTTCGCACCGAAGCACCGCAGGCCGCGGGCTTGCGGAGCTTGCGTGTGCTTTTGCGTGTGTTTTTGGCGTGAGCCTTGGTGCGAGCCTTGGTGCGACCATTGATTTAATATTTCAAATTAAATTTTTCACCGTTTTAAAACTCAAAAGATTTCTTCTCCTATAAAAGAACAACATTGCTAAGGTTTTCGTTTACCCCAGTCGCAGCCACTGTCCTGACGACTTTTCCCCTCTTCTTGCTTTGATTTACGCACTAGAATTTACTTTCTTTTTCTTTCATCTTCTGTTAAGTTCACAACGGGCCAACGAGCTTTGCTAGCTGGGTTGGTATCAGGTGATTTTATCCTGAATTCAAGTTTGTCACTGAAAGGGTATAGCAGCATCTTCCTGAAGGTGTACCTGGAAAATATTGAGTTAAGGGCAGTCTGTTGAACAGGCGACTTCACCTCTTTGTGTTTGAGTGTGTGTGCAGTTTAATTCTAACCCTCCCTTAATCATCTTCAAGTTCTCTGTGTTTGTGTTTCTCTGTTACAGGAAGGTATTTTCCAACAATCTTAACTCAATATTTGTGAAATCAAAGATCTTCTGTAACAATGGCAAAGACTGATGTTGAGAGACCTCAGAAGTTTTCTGGTAAGGATTTTAAGAGATGGCAGTCGAAGATGCTCTTTTTCCTGAGTTTCCACATGCTTGATGAAATAGTGTTGAAACCATATAACAAAGCTCTGGATACTCCTGAATCATCCAAGGAAAAAGAGACTTGGAAGAGAAATAATTATTTAGCAAAAAATCATATTTTAAATTGCCTTGAAGACTCTCTGTATGATTTTTACAATGCTAAAGATGATTTTTCTGCTCACAATTTATGGTCTGCACTGCAAGAAAAATATGAAGCAGAAACTGCATGAAGTAAAAAGTTTCTGGTTGCACGTTTTTTACAATACAAGATGTTGAATGAAAAATCTGTGGTTGACCAGTTCCTGGAGTTGCAGAAAATTATTAATGAAATCATTGCTGAAGGTATGACTATTTCTGAAAACTTTCAAGTATCTGCTGTGATTGAAAAGTTACCAAGTTCATGGGCCGAATACAAGAGAAGACTAAGGCATGAAACTGGTGAGATTACTATGATAGAACTGGGGAAGAAAATACAAGTTGAAGAGTTGTTGTACTCTAAGGACAAGAATGTCTCCTCTGGAAGAGACATGTCAAACAAAGCTCATGTGATCGAACACAAGTTTGCTTCACTCAGTCTGGACCACAACAAGCGCAAGCCTGGCCCTCAAGGAAAAGGTAAATTTCAAAAACCAAAGTCTGCTATTGGTAAGATTAAGGGAGCTTGTTATGTCCGTGGTGTGTCTGGCCATATGGCAATGCATTGTAGAAAACGCAAAGATGCAAATTTTAAGAAACAAAATGTAAACCTGGCTGAAAGTAGTAAAAATGAATTTTCTGGCACGGTGTCTGAGGTAAATTTAGTTACCAATGTGAGGGACTGGTGGGTAGACTCTGGAGCTACCAAACATGTCTGCGGAAGCAAGGATATGTTCACCTCCTACCAGAAAGTAGGAGAGGGAGAAAAACTCTATATGGGTAATTCTTCTGCAGCACAAGTTGCAGGAAAAGGAAAGGTTTTGCTGAAGCTTTCTTCTGGGAAAATCCTCACATTGAATGAAGTGTTACATGTACCAGACATCTGCAAGAATCTCATTTCAAGTGGTGTGCTAGATGACAAGGGATTTAAAATTGTTTTTGAGTCCGGAAAAAGTGATTATCACTAAGGGTAGGGACTTTGTGGGAAAGGGCTATAAGGCTGAGGGCCTTTACAAATTATCTGTAATCTCTACTGAAATTAATAAAGTTGATTCTTCTTATGTTGTTGTCTCATTGAATATTTGGCATGGTAGACTTGGTCATGTAAATTATAATTCAAATGAACAAATTGGCAAAATATGGCTGCATTCCAAAATTAAATTTGGAATATGAACATAAATGTGAAGTTTGTGTAGAATCAAAATATGCAAAGAAGCCTTTTCATAAAAATGTCCACAGAGTTTCTAATCCCTTAGAGTTAATTCACTCTGACTTAGTTGAATATGAAATCAATCCAAACCAAAGGTGGAAAAAAATGGTTTGTTACCTTCATAGATTACTGTACTAGATACTGTCATATCTACTTGCTTAAAGGAAAAGATGATGCTCTTGAAGCATTTAAATTATATAAATTAGAAGTAGAAAACCAGATGAGTACCACCATTAAAACTGTTAGGTCTGATCGTGGGGGTGAATACGTAACTCCTATAGGAGACTTTTGTGCACAACATGGCATTATTCATGAGGTAACTCCTCCTTATTCACCACAATCTAATGGTGTGGCTGAACGGAAAAACCGAACCCTAAAGGAGATGATGAATGCCATGTTAATCAGTTCAGGACTACCGGCGAACTTGTGGGGGGAGGCCGTCCTCTCAGCTTGCTATATCCTGAACAGAGTGCCCCTTAAAGGAACAGAAAAATCACCGTATGAATTATGGAAAGGCAAACAACCCTCTTATGGATACCTCAAAGTGTGGGGGTATTTAGCCAAGGTCTCTATTCCTCCACCTAAGAGGACTAAAATAGGACCTAAAGCCATTGATTGTGTATTTCTAGGATATCCCGAGCACACCACTGCTTATAGATTTATGGTTGTGAGTTCCGATAACTCAGAAATTGGTGTGAACACCATTTTGGAATCTAGAGATGCTTCATTTTTTGAAAATGTTTTTCCAATGAAAACTGAATCTCGCGTGATACGTGTAGATCCTCTAGATGTCCCTTCTTCTAGCCATTCATTGCCGGTAGAAGAAGATGAACCCGTTTATGAGCCAAGAAGAAGCAAAAGACCTAGATTAGAAAAATCTTTTGGGCCAGACTTCATTACCTGTTTAGTTGAATCTGATCCACAAACCTATAAAGAGGCCATGACTTCGTCTGAAGCTCCATGGTGGAAAGAATCCACTATTAGTGAGATGGATTCTATTATTCAGAATGAAACCTGGGAAATAGTAGATTTACCTCCAGGGAGCAAAACCATAGGTTGTAAATGGATCTTTAAGAGAAAACGTAAGGTTGATGGAACCGTGGAAAAATATAAAGCTAGACTTGTAGCTAAAGGCTATAAACAAATAGAAGGTGTAGATTTCTTTGACACCTATTCACCTGTCACTAGAATAACTTCAATTAGGTTGCTAATTGCAATTGCTGCAATCCATAACCTAGAGATACATCAAATGGATGTAAAAACTGCGTTTCTAAATGGTGAACTAGATGAAGAAATTTATATGGATCAACCCGAGGGCTTTATGGTGAAGGGTTATGAAAAGAAGGTGTGTAGACTTAAAAAGTCTTTATATGGCTTGAAACAAGCACCTAAACAATGGCATGAAAAATTTGATCATGTAATGTTCTCTAATGGTTTTAAAATAAATGAAGCTGACAAATGTGTTTACACTAAATCTGTCAATGATGCTTGTGTGATGGTATGCCTGTATGTTGATGATATGCTTATACTAGGTACAACCTTAGAAATCATTAATTCCACTAAGAACATGTTGAATGAGAACTTTGATATGAAAGACTTAGGTCCTGCTGATGTAATCCTAGGGATGAAAATTAGAAAGGAGTCTAATGGATTCAGTCTCAGTCAATCTCATTATGTTGAGTCAGTTCTGAAGAAATTTAACCAGTTTGATAGTAAACCTGCAAGTACTCCTTTTGACCCTTCCTGTAGACTCAAGAAAAACAAAGGCAATGGAGTCTCGCAACTTGAATATTCACGTGTCATAGAAAGTCTGATGTACTTAATGAACTGCACGAGACCAGACATTGCCTATGCAGTGAGTAGACTAAGTAGGTATACCTGTAATCCAGGACAAGAGCATTGGGATGCACTTTTCAGAGTGCTGAGGTATCTTAAATACACTTTAAACTTTCGGTTAAGTTATGAGAGATACCCTGCTGTTCTGGAAGGATTCTGTGATGCAAACTGGATAGCAGACTCAGAGGAGTCTAAGTCTACGAGTGGATACGTTTTCACTCTAGGCTGTGGAGCAGTGTCTTGGAAGAGTTCCAAACAGACCTGTATCGCTCGATCCACTATGGAATCCGAGTTTATAGCTTTAGATAAAGCAGGAGAGGAAGCCGCTTGGCTAAGATGCTTTTTAGAAGACATTCCTCTCTGGCATAGGCCTGTGCCAGCTGTATCTATACATTGTGATAATCAAGCTGCAATAGCTAATGCTAAAAACAGCAACTATAATGGAAAATCTATTCATATAAGGAGAAGACACAATTCTCTAAAACAACTAATCTCAACTGGTGTTATTTCTGTTGACTTTGTGAGGTCTAAGGAGAATATCGCGGACCTTTTGGCTTGTCCAAGGAGGTAGTTAGTAATGCATCGAGGGGATGGGATTAAGCTCATCAATTAAAACTTGCCATGAAGGATACTCAATCTTGCTGACTGGAGATCCCAAGATCAAGGTTTTGAATGAGACAACTAATTTGTGGCGGGTAAAAATTAAACACTATCAGAGAATTATTTTCTCTGTCCCTTCCCTATGGTGTAGACGTGATAGTGTGACTGCAAGTGAGGGTGACTTAGAGTAAAGTCTTAATGAGTTCTATAGTTTCAATTTAAGATTGAAATGGGGTGTAGCAGTTAACACTCTTGATAGAACTCACCTATCTGAATGAGGAAGTGGGTCGCTTCCTATGAGAACTGAGCTGATTCTCTAGAGCATTCTGAGAAACGGGATACGTCCAGGGCCAAAACGGACACAACGGCGTGAACTTAACAACATTTTAAGAGATATCTCGCGTAAGGAGTTATTGAAGAATTACACTAAACGATGGCAGTTCAAGACATCACGTTAACTGACCATCAAGTAGTTCCGGTGCTTCTCACTAAGCAAAGGTTCAATTCCAAATGGTCACCTATTGCTTAAGAGGTATTTCTCGTTTTTTCCGATTTTCCGATTTTTCGGTTTCGTCATTCATGTGGGGGATTGTTGGGAAATAAAAATGGTTATTACTAAAATTAATAGTTTCTTACTTAAATTAATTTTTGTTACTTTAATTAGCTTGATGGGTGCTAGGATCACTAGTCCAAACTTGGGTGGAATTATAGCCATCCATTTCACTTCTAGTGAATGAGAAACCTTTGGTTATCCCACATTGGGCAAACCAAGGAGGAAGTTCATGCATATTACCACAAACGTTCTATAAAAGGAAAAGAACTAGTGGATTGTATATGGACTTGGGAAATGGACTAGTGGGCAAATGCATACATGTGCGGTGCTTCGCACCGAAGCACCGTAGGCCGCGGGCTTGCGGAGCTTACGGTGCTTGCGTGTGCTTTTGGCGTGTGTTTTTGGCGTGAGCCTTGGCGCAACCCTTGGTGCGACCTTTGGTGCGAGCCTTGGTGTGAGCCTTGGCTTGAGCCTTGGCGTGACCATTGGCGTGAGCTTGACGTGTGCCTGGCGCGTGCTTGCGTGTGCCTGCGAGTGTACACGTGTACCCATCAATGAGAAAACGTTTCTTTATTTTTAAATAAATATTTTACCGTTTTGAATTAAATGAAAAAGAAAATCATAAATATTTTTTTTTCAATTAAAAGAATCTTAACGTTTTGTTTTAATGGGGATTTAATATTTCAAATTAAATTTTTCACCGTTTTAAAACTCAAAAGATTTCTTCTCCTATAAAAGAACAACATTGCTAAGGTTTTCGTTTACCCCAGTCGCAGCCACTGTCCTGACGACTTTTCCCCTCTTCTTGCTTTGATTTGCGCACTAGAATTTACTTTTTTTTCTTTCATCTTCTGTTAAGTTCACAACGGGCCAACGAGCTTTGCTAGCTGGGTTGGTATCAGGTGATTTTATCCTGAATTCAAGTTTGTCACTGAAAGGGTATAGCAGCATCTTCCTGAAGGTGTACCTGGAAAATATTGAGTTAAGGGCAGTCTGTTGAACAGGCGACTTCACCTCTTTGTGTTTGAGTGTGTGTGCAGTTTAATTCTAACCCTCCCTTAATCATCTTCAAATTCTCTGTGTTTGTGTTTCTCTGTTACAGGAAGGTATTTTTCCAACACCATATTTAGTATACAAAATTTAAAATATCCAATCGATCCCAGTGATACACACACATAAACATCTTAACATACCTTTCTTGGGCACGAAAGATAACTCTCTCCCCAACCTCCATATGGTTTTTGCATTGATAACAAAAACTCGCAAGCCTTTCGAACTGTTAGGCTATTGCCGTAATTTTGTCCGACTGCATCCAGACCTTTTAGGGCATACCAAGTTGCAAATACGTAACATATTCCCCAGGAGCCATACCTATATATGCAAAGCCATTAAAATTCTCAGATATATACTAGCAGTATATAGCCTATAGTATATCGGTAATAATTAGGAAATAACTCTTTTTCATACCATGAGCCGTCTGGCTTCTGCTCATTTTCGATGTAAGTTATTGCTTTTGTTATAAATTTCTGTATGTCTTTCTTTCGGTATTCTGGATGCACATTCATAAATAATGCTAAAGCTGGAAGACTGCTGCAGTGACTTCAACGTAAGTATGTTCAATAACAATGTCTTCGAAGCATTCTGATGGCTTGAGCAGCTATATAATAACATAGTATAATTCTTATAAGTAATATTAAGTTCATATCTACCTCCAACCATTTTGATGATGTTGCAGGCTCCCATGCTGGCACCCCACCATCAAGACACTGAGGCATTTACGAGTATATAAAATGGAGATTCAGGATTGAAGTTTAAGGAATTTAAGCTTCGCTTGAAGTGTTAAAACACTCGACAATACCAAAATAAAAAACATCCATTCTTACTTGCATGGGGAGAATGAGATCAATAGTGTCGTACATATGCTCATCTGCCATTTTCTCACCCACAATTTCAGCTGGCATTTGTGCCAACAATAGACAACACTATTGAAAGATTGATAGTTGTTTGTTAGAAAATAAAATAAAAATGGTGACATGAAGTTACTTTATGAATGTTAATTAACAATTACCAGTAGAGCTTCTGCACTGGTATCTGAATTTTGCAAGCCATGATCTCCGTCCGAGAAAGTCCATGCGCATTTAGAAATATAACTACACATTTTTCGGAAGTCTCCTGATGGATTATTTTTAACCTGATTTTGTATAAACTGATCAGCACCTAGTTAAGGTATAAAAGTAATGTTTTTATATAACTCAGTTAGTAAGTACATATTAAGAAGAAAACATGTGCAGCTTTCAAGTAATCGTGTCCTTTTCGAAGTGCCGTGGAAGAGATTTCATCTATAATATCATCACCACTTGCTAGAAGTGCTTGAAGGCTGAACTAGTATCCCATGTTTGGCTACCTATAGTCTTCAATTTATAAATGGCGTACCCGAGATAAGAAGGGTTTCGATTTGTTAGTTTAATTATCATGATTGTTACGTACGACTAACTTCTGAAAGCAAAATATCATATAATTGGTAAATTACCATGTGTATTAAGATAGTTTTCGCGTGACATAATCGGTTAATTATGACGCAGCAAATCAAGTTATCACATGACATAATCAGTAAAGTAGGCTGCAATAAGCGAGTTACCGCATGATATTGTTGGAGAAAATGAATTTGAAATTATTTGCTAAATTAAATTATTGGTCTTGGTAGGAATGGATCTTAGGACCAATGGGTCACTAAGAGACACTAGCTCATTTATAGGGTGGAAACATCATTTCCATTTTCACTATTTTATGAATGAAGAACCTTTAGTTAGTCCCACATTGGACAAACTAGAGATGTGTTATTCCTTTATTACCAAAAAATTTGCAACTAAGGAAGGGCCCTTAGGGTTTAGAAGCTTTTGTGGTTGAGGGAGGACTAAGGCAATGGGCTAGTTGATTCACATTTGGGGCCTAAGGTTCCTGAACATACTACTGCATATAGATTTATGGTTGTGAGTTATGAAATATCAGAAATTAGTATGAATACCATTATGGAATCCAGGGATGCTGTGTTCTTTGAAAATGTTTTTCCTTTGAAAACTGAATCTCGTATGATGTGTTGATCCCCTAGATGTCCCTTCTACTAGTCAGTCACTACCTGTAGAGGAAGATGAATTTGATCCTAGAAGAGGCAAAAGACTTAGAGTTGAGAAATCTTTTGGGCCATACTTCATAACTTTTTTAGTTGAGACTGATCCATATACTTTTAGAGAATCCATGAGTTCTTCTGAAGCTCCATGGTGGAAAGAATCCACTATTAGTGAAATGGATTTCATTCTACAGAATGATACTTGGGATATTTTAAATTTACCTCTAGGGTGTAAACCCATAGGTTGTAAATGGATCTTCAAAAGAAAACGTAAAGTAAATGGAACTGTGGAAAAATCTAAAGCTAGATTAGTAGCTAAGGGCTATAAAAAAATAGAAGGTGTGGATTTCTATGACACTTATTCACCTGTTACGAGAATTACTTCCATAAGGATGTTAATTGCTATCGCTGTCATTCATAACTTAGAGATACATCAAATGGATGTAAAAACAACTTTTCTAAATGGTGAATTGAATGAAGAATCATATATAGACCAACCTGAGGTCTTTGTAGTGAAAGGTTGTGAAAACAAAGTTTTGTAAACTGAAAAAATCTTTGTATGGCTTGAAACAAGCACCTAAACAATGGCATGAAAAATTTGATCATGTAATGATTTCTAGTGGTTTTAAAATAAATGAATCTGACAAGTGTGTTTATACTAAACTTGTGAATGATGCCTGTGTGGTTGTATGCTTGTATATGTTGATGATATGCTTATACTTGGCACAAACATGGATGTAATTAACTCCACTAAGAACATGTTAAATGAGAAATTTGACATGAAAGACTTAGGCCCCGCTGATGTAATCTTAGGGATGAAAATTAGAAGAGAGTCTAATGGATTTAGTCTTAGTCAATCTCATTATGTTGAATCTGTACTTAGAAAATATAACCAGTTTGATAGTAAACCTGTTTGTACTCCGTATGATCCTTGTTTTGGACTCAAGAATAACAAGATAATGGAGTTTCGCAACTTGAATATTAACGTGTCATAGGAAGTCTGATGTATTTAATGAACTGTACGAGACCAGACATTGCTTATGCTGTGAGTAGATTAAGTAGGTATACATGTAATCCGGGACAAGAGCATTGGGATGCACTTGTTAGAGTGTTAAGGTACTTGAAGTACACTTTAAACTTTTGTTTAAATTGTGAGAGATACCCTGCGGTCCTTGAAGGATATTGTGACACAAACTGGATAGCGGACTCAAAGGAGTCTAAGTCTACGAGTGGATATGTTTTCACTCTAGCATGCAGGTCTGTATCTTGGAAGAGTTCCAAACAGACATGTATAGCTCGATCCACTATGAAATCAAAGTTTATTGCGTTAGATAAAACATGAGAGGAAGCCGCTTGACTAAGATGTTTTTTAGAAGACATTCCTCTCTGGCATAGGCCTGTGCCAGCTATATCTATACATTGCGATAGTCAAGATGCAATAGATAATGTTAAAACAACAACTATAATGGGAATTATATACATACTCATAGAAGACACAATTCCCTAAAACAACTAATCTCAACTAGCGTTATTTCTGTTGACTTTATGAGGTCTAAAGAGAATATCGCAGACCCTTTGACGAAAGGTTTGTCCAAGGAGATAGTTTGTAATGCATCGAGGGGGATGGGGCTTAAGCTCATCAAATAAACTTTCCATGAAGGATACTCAACCTTGCTGGATGGAGATCCCAAGATCAAGGTTTCGAATGATACAAATAATTTGCGGTGGGTTAAAGGAAACACTATCAGAGAATTTTATTCTCTGTTCTTCCCTATGGTGTAGACGTGATAGTGTGACTGCATGTGAGGATGACTTCTTATTAAGTCTTAATGAGTTCTATAGTTTCAATTTAAGATTGAAGTGGGGTGTAGCAGTAAACACTCTTGATAGAACTCACCTATCTGAATGAGGAAGTGGGCCGCTTCCTTTGAGAACTGAGCCGATTCTCTTGAGCATTCTGAGAAACGGGATACGTCCAAGGCCAATGGACACAACCACACGAACTTAACAACACCTAGATAGATATCTCGCGTGGAAGCTATTGATGAACTACACCAAACGATGGAAGTTCAAGACATCGTGTTCACTGTCCATCAAGTAGTTCCAGTAATTTCTCACTAAGCAAAGGTTTAAGACCTTATGTAGACCTATTGCCTAAGAGGTATTTCTCGTTTTCTGATTTCTGATTTTTTTCGGGTTTTTCATTCATGTGGGAGATTGTTGGAGCAAATGAATTTGAAATGATTTGTTAAATTAAAAATTATTGGTCTTGGTAGGAATGGATCTTAGGACCAATGGGTCACTAAGAGACACTAGCTCATTTATAAAGTGGAAACATCATTTCCATTTTCACTATTTTGTGAATGAAGAACCTTTAGTTAGTCCCACATTGGACAAACTAGAGATGTGTTCTCCCTTTATTACCACAAAATTTGCAACTAAGAGAGGTCCCTTAGGGTTTAGAAGCTTTTGTGGTTGGGGGAGGACTAAGGCAATGGGCTAGTTGATTCACACTTGCTTTTCACACATGTACGGTGCTTCGCACCGAAGCACGCACGTGTGCTTGGCGTGAGCTTAGCGTGTGCTTAGCGTGAGCGGGCGTGTGCTTGGCTAAATAATTTCCTAAATTGAAAATATTCTTAACATTTTAATTACCGTGATTAATGCATGGAATCAATTCGAAAATTATTTTCTTCTCAAAGTTTTGCTTATAAAGAAAAAACAAGTTTTTTCATTTCAACTCACTCTAGAGCAGGCTACTATCCTAGCTCTTTTCCCCTCTTCTCGCTTTGTTTTGGGCACTTGTCTGTTTATTTCCCTTCCACTATAAATTTCTGTTAAGTTCTAGAGGGTGACTAGTATTGAGCTTATACTAGTCATAACGGGCAGTTCTATCCTAGACACATCTCCTCTGTTGAGGTATAATATCTCTCATTTTTGAGGAGTACTCGATGACTATTGTGTTAAGGACAATTTGCTGAGCAGGTGGCTCTGTCCTAGTGTGTGCATCAACATTAGAGTGTTTATCATTTTTCTAGCGATAACAATTTTCTTCTGTTTAGTCTTTTTCCATTGTTGCAGATCCAACATGTATAATGGGTAAACCTAGAGGTATTAGGTGTGTCGTGCTAACATGAGTACAATACATCACGCTAAAATTTGAGCATAATACGGCATAACATGCCACCTGACACAGTATGATAGTTTTGTGTGATGTGTTGTGCCATCCTAATCGGTACACGACATAATACACCACGCAGCATATGTAAGCATGAAGCACAATACGCAGCACAACCCGCAATACAGATAAATCGCAACTTAATACGCTATATTATATAAATATTTTACAAAAAAGTCTTTATCCTAGCTAACTTTCGACCATTTTATTTTAATTTGTTATGTTAGCTAATTTTTATGACAATATCAAAGTTTTCATTTTTTTTTAAGTTCATCGAAGAATTTCGAGTTACTCAACGAGCGACTCCACCCCCTTTTTATTGTCCCACTTTTAAATGCGTCATTTTTAGCGTCGATAGTAAAATTAATAATGATGTAGTTTTTATCATATAAAATTATATGCTGATTTTTAAGAATAAAACCCAATAATATTATATAATATATAGTATTATATACAAAATTTAGATTATTTTTACTAAATTTATTATAATTATTTTAAAAATTCATTAAAGTATTCATATACTTAGTTATTCGTGTGTTATGTTCATGTGTCATGGTGTGCTTTATTTTTGACTAAAAAATACAGTATGACACATCACGCTTCAAATTCTTAGCATATCATAACAAGGCGCACAACACGCTAGACACGCTTCTTTGTGTACTGGCACAATATAATACATTTTATAATTATAGGTTAAATGTACAAAAATCACCAGAGGCATGTTTTAATTGTAGTATCATTTGTATAATTACTAGAATATGCGTGTGTCGTAATAGCCGGAAATTGATAATAAACGTTTTCTTTGTATTAATTTTGACCATTATCGTTTATTTATGGTTACTGCATATAATGACAATTTTTTTAGTTGTCATGCAATTTTTTCCCCAAAATACCCGATTAATTTTAACATTAGAAATTACTAACCACATTTTCTGAATATAGTATTATCTAAACCATTCCGGCATAGAATTATACAGTAATCATCACTATTCACCAACACCTGCCACTACCTACAACCAATACCACTACCGCCACTTGCTTCCACCGCCACCGTCAACCACCACTAAATGCCCTCGCTTCTTCCACCCATCATCTACCACCACTAAAGACATCACTTACCACCACTAAAGACATCACCAACACCATCATAACCACTATTTATGTTGGGTTATATAATTATTAGTCAACTTATTATAAATTAATGTATTTATTTTTTGAATATTGAATTAGACAATTATTTTGGAAAATTAGCAGGACATTAGTTATCATCAACAATCGACGATCCGTCTGGTGGAAAGTGATGAGAAAACATCTCAACCTCCACTTGTAAAAGCTAACTTCCATGCTCAGCTATCGGATGTGACTGTTGAAATTGCATTTTACCAGCCACTTAGGCTAACCAGACAAGATTCAAGATTCAAAAAATTGTATAGAAAAAGATATTTAACAAATTTGTGGTTCAAAAAATTTTGGTTGGGTGACACAAAACTCGGTTGGTAGGTCTGGAGGTATGTTAATTCTATGAGATTAGATGTTTTTGAAGTCTCGTCTGCTTTTGAAGGTGTTATCATAAATGATGGTTTTCGCTTATGCTTTTTTAATGTTTATGGTCCTTATCACTCCTCTCTAAAGGATGATCTATGGGAAGCGCTTTCTGCAGTCAGAGGTATGTGGCCTGGTTTGTCCTCGGCTTTAGGTGGTGATTTTAATTTTGTTAGAAGTTTTGAAGAGAAGAAAAATTGTGGAAAACCATCTCAAAGTATGCTAGATTTAATGATTTCATTATTTTTCATGAGTTGATTGATCTACCACTCAAAGGAGCTAGATTCGTTTGGACTAGTGGTGAAGAAAATCCCATTATACGTAGGCTTGATAGGTTCTTAATCACCGTAGAATTTGAACATAAGTTTCCCTTGTGTCACGGTCCACCCATTTTCTCACATATTGGGTTGGCCCATGACAAGAGTCTAGGTCCATTAGAAGAGCCTAGAAGATTAGGGAAGTCCACAAGCTTCCAGAATATTCTTGGATAAGGAATATTCCCTTATATATTCTTGTAAAGTGTAGAATACTCTAGAAGATGATGATTCTAGAACATATTCTAGAATCCTCCATAGCATACTATATAAGGTGGAGAGCTCATTTGCTCAAATCATCCACCAACAAGCTCTTAAGCAATTGTAACATTCTCTCTCTTATAATCAAATACTCTCTTCCACTTAAAATCTCTAAATCTCTTCTCTCTTTGTGTCCTTTTAGGCTTACTTGAAGAGTTCAAGTGCCGCACGGTCTAGTCTAAAATCTTAGCCCGTGACACTTGGCTACCCAAACAACTTTATCAAGGCCTATTTCATATCATCTACCTCTATTGCTTGACACTGTTGACGCATCTTGGGACCCTCCTCCTTTTAGATTTGAAGCAATGTGGTTTCCTGTCCCTGGATTTATCGAAAAAGTACAAGAATAGTGGAATTCTCTTTCTTTCTCCGGTTCTCCGAGCTCCACCCTATGGTACAAACTTGAAGCTTTAAAGAATATATTAATTAAATGGAATAAGGAGGAATTAGGTAATCTCAATCTTAAGAAACAAAAACTTCTTCACAATATTGACTCTGCAGACGAATTAGAGGAAAGGCAGCAAGCTAATAGAGAACAAAAATCTCTCAGGCTCAAATCCGAAGTTGAATTTGAACATGTTTCTCTCATATTAGAAATATCCATCCGGAAAAACTCCAGAGTACAGTGGATCAAAGAAGGGGACATAAATACTTCATTTTTCCATGGTTTCGCATCTAGTACAAGAAGACGGAATAGAATCAAGCATCTAATTTTTTATGAGGAACTGACTGATGATAGGAGTTTAATTTCAATATTCTCAACCATTTTCGGAACCTCTTTAAAGAAGACTTTTTCAATAGGCCTTCTGTTGATGATTTTGAGTTCAAGAATATTTCAGAAGATGAAGCAACTTCCAGTGAGAAAGACATGACTGAAGAGGAAGTTCTTGAGTCAATTAATGATCTTGTTGCTGTTAAATCTCCAGACCACGATGGTTATCCAATCATCTTCTTTAAGAAGTGTTGGTCTTTCCTTAAAGAAGATATTATGAGCATTATTACTGAATTCAATAGCCAAGGTAAGATAAACACTTCGCATAATGTCGTTTTTATCTCTTTAATTCCAAAAAGAATCATACGGAAAGTGTATTAGATCTTAGGCTAATCAGTCTACTTACCAGCATGTATAAGATCATTTCAAAAGTTCTGGCTAGTAGTCTAAAAATGTTAATCCCCAAGATCATCTCTGAATCTCAATTTTCTTATGTGGAGGGTAGACACATTCATGATAGTATTCTGATTGCAAACGAGCTTGTGGACTCTAAGATTAAGGAGAAAATGCTTGGAATCATATGTAAAATTGATCTTGAGAAGGCTTTAGACAAGATCAACTGGTCATATTTGCAATTGATTCTTAGAAAGATTGGATTCAAATAAAAATGGTTCAACTAAATTTACTTTTGCTACTCCACAGCTACATTCTCTGTACTTATAAATGTCTCACCTTTTGGTTCTTTTAGTTGTTCATGTTGAACCATCCAGCCTAAAGTTTGAATCCAGTCAGAATCCTAATCCTAATACAATTTCCAACTAATAGTATTTAGGGTTTGCTTTCCATATTCTATTAGGATTTGAATAGATTTCATTCTCAGTTTAGTATTTGTCTAGATTTGGACTTCATTTAGATTTCCTAAACTATGTAATATGTAAGCTATATATAGAGCAATTGCTCATGTCCAAATCAATAAGAAAAACAACAAAAGGCATACAGCCGTTTATGTGAGTATACAGTAGAGTCTCAAAATTGTCTTTTCAACTTGGTATCAGACGCCTTGAAAGATCCAAAACCACGCGCCAATGGCTGCAAACACAACAACGATGCTTCAAAACCTTCATATCAACCATATTATCAATATCAAACTCACAGAAACAAATTACCTACTATGGAAAACACAATTCAAACCCTTGTTAAAGGGTTATAACCTATCCGGTTATGTTGATGGAAGCTTTCAAAAACCACCAAAACATCTACCAAATCAAACTGATGTTAATCCTGCATTTATCAAATATGAAGAACAAGACAACATTCTAATGGGTTGGCTCTTGTCATCTTTAACAGAAACCGTTATGACTGGTGTTGTTGGTCTCCACACATCTCAAGAAGTATGGGAAGCACTTGAAGACCGATTTGATCCAAACAACCAAGCTCACCAGATGCATCTAAAAAGAGAACTACACAATTTGCGCAAAGGTAACTTGTCTATGCACGAGTATATTTCCAAAGAAAAAACTCTTTTTAATTCTTTAAGAGCCTCTGGAGTCACAACTACAGAAGAAGATAAGAAACGATCAATCATGAATGGATTGAATCAGGCTTATGATGCAATAGTAACATCTCTAAGTACTATTGACAATCTAAGCTTGAAAACAATGCTTGCACATATCCTGACGTATGATATGCGTCTGGAGCAACAAATTGCTATTTTACAGGAACCCATTGCTAATGTTGTGTCATATAGCAACCCACGAAACCAAACAAGGCCACCACAGAGACGATACTTCAATTCAAATCGTCGAGCTCGGAACAACAACAATACTTCTATAAGATATGAATCAACAGAAGAATTGTGTCAGATTTGTAGGAAGCTGGAACACATTGCAATCAAATGCTGGTTCATATACAAAGAGGACCGACCAAACCAACAGCCCAACAAACAAGCTTACATAGCATTACCTGGAAGAAACTTGAATGAAAACTGGGTTACTGATACAGGTGCTACTCACCACATTATTGCAGATATGAATAATCTTCGTATTCAACATGAATATGATGGAACTGAAACGGTTCATGTAGGTAAATGCTCTTCCCATCTCAAACATTGGTAAAGGTTTCTTTACTCATAATAATATAGATTTTTACCTTAATAAAATACTCCATGTTCCTTCTATTAAAGCTAATTTATTGTCAGTATCAAAATTTTGTTTTGACAATCATGTGGGCTTTGTTTTTCATTCTACCCACTTTTTGGTAAAGGACCTGCACACAGGGAGAACTCTTCTGCAAGTCAAGAATAGGAATGGACTCTATGTGCTCAACAATCTTCCCAACATCCAACTATCGACGCCAACTTCATATCTCACTGCATCAGTTCCCATCTGGCACCAGCGTCTAGGACACCCAACGTTGCGCACAGTAAAACGAGTCATCAAAAAATTACTCTCTACCAGTAACCAATAAATCTTTTCAGTTTTGTGAGTCATGTCATGTTAGCAAAAGACGCAAACTTCCTTTTCGTATCAGTAATACAATAATAGACGAACCATTACGTCTAGTAGTTTCTGATCTCTGGGTCTCTCCTACTTTGTCTAGAAATGGGTATAAATTTTATCTTTTGTTGATGGATGCATACTCTCATTATACCTGGGTTTACCCATTAGTTAAAAAATCTGATGCGTTATACGTTTTCATACAGTTTAAGCTTCAGATAGAAAATCAACTAAATAAAACTATCAAAGTCTTTCAATCCGAAAATGGTGGCGAATACAAAAAGTTCACAAAATTCTTAAACAACACGGGTGTTATTCATCGTTTTTCATGTCCACACACTTCATCACAAAATGGCTTAGCCGAACGTAGGATCAGACATGTTACTGATTCAGGGCTAGCTCTTTTATTCCATGCGTCCATGCCAACTTCCTACTGGTCTGATGCTTTTACAACTGCTTGTTATCTCATAAATAGATGTCCAGCTTCTCAATCACATATAAAAACACCTTTAGAACTGCTGTTTAACAAGACGCCCATCTCATTCCTAAAGGTATTTGGATGTCTTTGTTTTCCTAGTCTAAGATCTTACAATTCTAACAAATTGCAGCCAAGGTCGATTCCCTGTGTTTTTATTGGCTATAGTGTGGCACATAAAGGCTACATGTGTTTTGCATATACCCACACGAAGACTATACATATCCCGGCATGTCAAGTTTGAAGAGAGTTCATTCCCTTTCGAAGCCAAGCAGAAGGTTCAAACTGTGCACCAGGTAAGTCCTTCCACAAACACCCTTACTACTCCTTCGTATAGAGATTTTTTTGTTCAGCTAACACAAAACCAGTTACGAAGCACCACATCTCCAGAAGTTCAGCAACATGATCAAAACATTACCACAATAGCGTCGCTTGGTGGAATTGATCCACAAACAGCAGCAGCTGCCTCAACTAGCATCCCACGTCAAGCACCAGGCATATTAATTGTTGGAGTTCACTCACGTACAAGAGCAGCTTCACCAAGTCATCCACAAACAGCAGCAACTGCCTCAACTGGCACTCTACGTCAAGCATCAAGCACATTATTTTGTTGGAGATGAGTCACGTACATGAGCAGTTTTCAGCCATAATGAGTCAACGGACACAACACCACTAACTGTCTATGATGTCTCCACTACATCAACAGCTCCCACGACCCCAGCCAGCATCAATTCCCACCAGCAAAGCACGTCAGAAACCGTGCCAATTTCTCCTGCCACAGTCCAATTTGGTCAGTCAAATACGTTCACAACAGCGCCAACTCCTGCCACAGTCCAGACTGATCAGTCCAATACGGCAGCAACAGTACCACTGCAGACAGAAGAAAGCAACATGTACACAAAACCCAATGGTACATGTACACCCAATGGTCACGAGAGGCAAATCAGGTATCTCAAAACCCATCAATAAACTATGTCTCAACGTCACAAAACATCCTCTTCAGACTCCGTATTATATGGCACCTACATGTTATAGCCAAGCAACTCAACATCCTGCCTGGCGTCACTCAATGGATGATGAATACAGTGCTCACATCCGTAATGACACATGGTCCTTAGTTCGATACGAACCTGGTATGAATGTCATTGGATCAAAATGGGTCTTTCGGGTTAAACAAAATACAGATGGAACTATTGTAAAATACAAGTCCAGGTTGGTTGCTAAAGGGTTTCACCAACGAGAAGGTGTGGACTATGGCGACACCTTCAGCCCGGTTGTAAAACCATGTACTATCAGGTTAATTCTTTCCATTGCAATTTTCGATATTCCTTTTTATTTCTCATCAAATGAATGGCATCTTCTTCTGGAAACCCTAGCTATTCTTAGCATGATATTGGGGAATCTCACTGCTATTACTCAAACAAGCATGAAGCGTATGCTTGTATATTCATCCATATGTCAAATCGGATATGTAATTATTGGAATAATTGTTGGAGACTCAAAT
>JAJJMC010001493.1:0-13680 GCA_023531435.1 Papaver californicum | reverse complement strand
TTCCGTAAGTTTCATTTGGCTCAGTCGAGGGAAAGGATGGAGGAATTGCGCAATTATAAGAATGAAAACACTAATTTGCACCTACAACTTGCCCGTGCTCATTCTCAATCTCCACACTTAGGGATTGGTGATTTTCCGGCAACTCTCCCAACGCAAATGTGGAACACGGGGGGTCAGGGAACTTCGTCAAGTATGCCTCCGTTTATGCCACCTCGCTCTTCTCGTGGGGACTAAACTACTGAATAGTGTTATTCCATTATTGTGTATTCATTCCAATTTACACTATATTTTGGACTTTATTGTTTTACATTTTCAAAATACATTTGACTTTATCTGTTTTCGTTTTCAATTATGTGTTTTCTTTGTGGACGTACAGACTCTTTGATTTGGTTTTAAAAAAAAGATCCAACCTATATGTTACCTTTTGTTACCGTTATGGAATGTTACCGTTGAACAACGGACAAATACCCTTACATGGAGTCCTATAAATACATTAGCTTATATGTATCATTCTCATTCCAAATCCATCTCAGTAACATTTAAGATCAAATTTGTAATTCTGGGTTTTCATTTAATGGCGGGTTACGAAAATTTTCGGTTAAATACAGATAATTTTACACTAGAGGAAGATTTATCCATATGCCGAAACATAGTATTGCATTATCCATCAAGGGGGCATGAACATCGGATGAATGGTTGTATGAGCATGCAATGGTTGGAACACACACATGCAAACTTTTGTAATGAAACCGGTAATCCCAACAACAGGAACAGAGCAGGCCTTTTTTGTCGATATGTGCAAATAACAAAGGAAGTCCTTGAATTTTCTTCTTTAACTGCTAAGGTCAATGAATTTCGTCTTAGGAATGAAACAGATGATGAAGTTGTTCACAGATCACTAGAGGAATGGACTAGATGGAAACAACATGATTTCCGGTACAAACCTCATTTCGAGATCTTAAGGGTAATGGAACAATTCAATCCTTTTGTGTTGATTTTTCTACCCAGTAGTGAAGAGCGCCGTGCACGTCGTCCGACAAGCCAAGCCTACAGATGAATGAAATGTTGACATGGTTGGAGTTAAATTCATGAAGTGAAGAACAAAAAAAAGAATAATAAATAGAGAAAAACAAAATTTGGGTTTACCTATGTCATGCATATGTCACCGTTTTGTTTTTACTAAATTTGTCGTTTTCTTATCTTTAGTATTTTTGGCTTTGTTTTAATTTGGATTTTACTGCATGTATTTTCTCTTCCACCGACACTTCTTAGCTCTGTATTTTTTGCTTTATAGGTAATTTTCAGTTTCTTGTTTTTAGCCCTTGTGTATGAGTTGTATCGGAGAAAGCAACTAAAACTTGTTATCTCTTGATTTTCTCAATCGAAATTATTTTGTCTGTTTTTTCTTTACATCTATTGTCAAGGTTTCCTTTAATTTGACCCTTATCTTTGTGTTGTATTGTCTAATCAACTGAAACTTCTTATCTCTTGATTTTCTCATTCGAAATTATTTGTCTGTTTTTTCTTTATAGCTGTTGTTTATGTATGCTTTAATTTGACCCTTAGCTCTGCGTTGTATTGTCTAATCAGCTGAAACTTCTTATCTCTTGATTTTCTCATTCGAAATTATTTGTTTGTTTCTTCTTTACAGCTCTTGTCTAAGTTTGTTGGGATTCTATTTGCTTTATTTTTTCATTGTTATCTTAAACATAACTATAAAAAGAACACATCATTCTCCATTGAAACCACATCAACAACTACAAACCAACCCAGAACATCTAAACACCACAAAACTAGCAACCTCCCAAAAACATATTTCCTTCCCCTTTCAATGGCAGGTTATCAAAACTGCAACATGTTTTATGCTGCTTCTAATTCCTCTTCTTATATTCCTCCTAATCAGTTAACCCTATCTTCGACATCTAATGATGATAGTAATAACACCACTTCCTCATCAGACGAAGAAGCATTTCCGATTAACCAAAATAACGAAGCACTAAATTTAGGCTAAGTCGCTTCATACATTGACTTGCCACGTACTCGGATCGAAATACAAAGAAATCGTGAGGATGGAGCTAGACAACTATGGACAGATTACTTTTCAAGAAACCCGACTTTTCCTCCCAATGTTTTTCGTAGAAGATTTCGTATGAGAAGACAAATGTTCAACCGTATCATGCGGGATATAGTAGCAGTTAATCCTTATTTCGTTCAAAAACGGGATGCGGCCGGGCGCCTAGGATTAACCCCACACGTGAAAATTACGGCTGCAATTCGAATGCTGGCTTATAGATCTGCGGCAGATGCAATAGATGAGTACTTACGCATCGGAGAAACCACGGTTCTTGAGGCAACACGACGATTTTTTTGACGATACTGCATTTATATCAGGAACGGTATTTGCGCAACCCAACTACTGCGGATGTAGAACTGTTGCTTAACCAGAACAAAGCGAGGGGATTTCCTGGGATGCTAGAAAGTGTGGATTGTATGCATTGGAAATGGGATAGATGTCCATCAGCCAAATCTGGTGCCTATACTGCCTACAAAGGCGATGAAAGTATTGTATTGGAGGCAGTGGTTTCACAAGATCTTTGGTTTTGGCATGCTTTTTTTGGTATGCCTGGTTCCAACAACGATATAAATGTAATGAACCGTTCTTATATTTTTAAGAACCTAATCAGAGGTACAACACCACATGTGAACTTCGAGGTTAATGGGAACCAATATGATATGGGGTACTATCTCGGTGATGGGATATACCCATAGATAGCAACCATTATTATGTCGATCAAGCATCCAGATTCGGCAAAGAAACGCAAATTCTCAACTATGCAAGAGGGCTGCCGAAAAGATGTTGAGCGAGGATTTGGGGTACTGCAAAACCAATTTGCAATCGTTAAACAACCAGCTAGAATGTGGAATATGGACGCACTAGCATATATAATGAAAACGACTATTATTCTCCATAATATGATTATGGAGGATGAACGTCAACCCGGTGATTGGCCACATGAATATGATCAAGGGCGCTACCACGCACCTTTTAATATATCCAGTCAACAAACTGCAGAACTGTCGAGGATGTCAACTCACCAACGCCGAGTTGCAGTACATAGCAAAGAAACGCATATTCGAATTACGAAATGACTAGATCGAACATTTATGGTCGGATTTCGGTGAAGTATGAAAAATTAGTAAACCATCCGGCTAGGTTTTGTGGGTATATCTCTTGTAAACCCTCCCGAGACACCACTCGGCCACTAGGGGCACTTAGTGGTTTAAAGGCATGTTGCACATCCTAAAGTGTTGAACCTTTGTATTACTTTTAATCTTAATATGAATGTTTAGTTTACCTGTCATTGCCTTGTCAACTTAATTTTTATAATATCTCTGACAATGTTGAAAATTGATTTTTACATTGAAATGTGGTCTGGGTATTGTCAATTCCTTGCATTCACTTGTCAACTTACAACAACCATCTTGCACGTGCTAAGTGCAACCGCTACTCATGTGAAAATGAGATATGTTAATGTAAAGTTGTGTTATGTTCTAGTTGCTCTAAGTGACAATCAATTTAAGGACTCAAAAGTTAGAATTTTCATTAATAGTCGGAAAAATTACACTCGAAGTTTTATATGGTTTAACCAAGATGAGATTCTCTTCTTTTCTGTAAAATTTCTTGCTTCTTAATTTCAATCCACTCTTTGGTTGCAGCATCCAAATGGGAGACGTCCGTCATCATAATATGATACTCTTTTTTGCTGCAAACTCGGCTTCTATCTAATCATTCTTCTTTTTAGCATTTTCCATATAACTGTTGTTGAAGTTTTTTTGGTTGTTAATAATTGTGTCCAAGGCGCTTGGGCACTGGATTTTGCTTTCCCTGTTTGCTTCAAACGTTTAGCCTCTTTTTTCCCCATTGGACGGGGATACATGTTAGGTATATCTCCTATTTCTTCGTATCCACTCCATTGTCTTTGGCTTGGCGAAGGTCTATTTCGAGTATCGTCATCGGTGTATGAATCTTCTTCGGCTTGTGATGAATCGAAAACTTGTGTTGATCGTCTTGAATATTTGATGTTTTCTAACATAATTGTGTAGCACTCATCGTGCTTAAATGGTTTCCCACCATTAGCTTCCTTGAACAGCCTCCTTACTTCTACACTCTGTTTATTGTTGTTCAGAAAAATAGTTAGTGCATCATATACAATTCAAAACTTTAAAAAGGAAGTGCATAAAATTTAAGTCTTCACAGACCTTTGTTTCTGGTCCCCATCCAGTATGGTGTTCACGTTCCACTTCTGCCTCCTTTGCAGAGTACAGAGCCACCTCTTTACTTATTCCCTGAAAACGTTTCTGAATAGAGGTCCAACTCCGATCAGCCATTGAAGGTATAGCTTCTTTCATTCCAGCTTTGATGCGAGACCATAATTTGTATTCTGATTGATCGGTACCAACACTACAATCTTGAGATATTGATAAATGAATCTAATACATGGTTATATCTTCATTAACAGTAAAATTTGGACCTCTTGGTTTTGGACCCATTAATGAAAGTGATTACAAACAAATTGGAATGAACAAAAATTTGAAAACCTTAAAAATTTCTTTATTTGTTGTAACTGAATTATGAAATATTGTTGTGGACATGAAACACACTACAGAAACTCGTTTATATACATTAAGGATTTAATAGCCGTTCAACGGTTACATTTTACAACGTATACATTACAACGGTAACAAAAACGCTCGTGTAGGGGGACGTTTTGTTGCAACGCCTAGCTGGAGGAGCGTCCAATTGGGACGTCTATCTGGAGCAGCGTTTGGAAACTGGACGTTTACCTGGAGCAGCGCTGCCTGACTAGGCGTCGTCTTGAGTGAGCGCCTGTACTAGGCGTCTCCCTAGTTGAACGTTGGTTTTGAAACGTCTCCCTAGTTGGACGTTTGGTGAGACGCTCCCCTAGCTTGCGTTTCTGCTAGATTGCATTCTCTTAAGTAAGCGTTAAATCATACGCTTCTCTACCCAAGCGTCTCATCATACGCTTCTCTAACCAAACGTCCGTGTTTTGAAACGTTTTCTTAACGAAGCGTTTTTTGTTAACGCATATTTACAAGAGCATGCGACTATATATATATATATATATATGTTTCAGAGTAAAACTGCTCTGGTACTGTACATATACTCGCCCAAAACCCAAATATAATCGCCTGTTGCTCTTGAATTTAGGCGACCAAAGAGTAAATGTAATCTTTACTCTTTGTTCCCCTCGTCCGTTGGAGTTGCCCTTAAAGGATCAGTCAAATCACCGTATTGGAAAGGAAAACAACCCTCTTATGGATACCTCAAAGTGTGGGGGTGTTTAGCCAAGGTCTCTATTCCTCCACCTAAGAGGACTAAAATAGGACCTAAAATAGTTGATTGTGTCTTCATAGGATATCCCGAACACACCACTGCTTATAGGTTTATGGTTGTGATTTTTGAAAACTCAGAAATTGGTGTGAAAACCATTATGGAATCTAGGGATGCTACATTTTTTGAAAATGTGTTTCCGTTGAAATCTGAATCTCGCATGATATGTGATGATCCCCTAGATGTCCCTTTTTCTAGACATATTTTACCGATAGAAGAAGATGAATCTGTTTATGAACCTAGAAGAGGAAAAAGACTTAGAATAGAAAAATCTTTTGGGCCAGACTTCATAACTTGTTTAGTTGAAACTGATCCACAAACCTATAAAGAGGCCATGACTTCGTATGAAGCTCCATGGTGGAAAGAATCTATTATTACTGAGATGGATTCTATTTTTCAGAATGAAACCTGGGAGATAGTAGATTTACCTCCAGGGTGCAAACCCATAAGCTGTAATTGGATCTTCAAGAGAAAACGTAAGGTAGATGGAACTGTGGAAAAGTATAAAGCTAGACTAGTAACTAAGGGCTATAAACAAATAGAAGGTGTAGATTTCTTTGACACTTATTCACCTGTCACTAGAATTACTTCCATTAGGATGCTAATTGCAATCGCTGCAATTTATAACCTAGAAATAAATCAAATGGATGTAAAAATTGCGTTCCTAAATGGTGAACTAGATGAAGAAATTTATATGGACCAACCCGAAGGCTTTGTAGTGAAGGGTTATGAAAACAAAGTGTGTAAACTTAAAAAGTATTTATATGGCTTGAAACAAGCACCGAAACAATGGCATGAAAAATTTGATCATATAATGTTCTCTAGTGGATTTAAAATAAATGAAGCTGACAAATGAGTGTACAATAAATCTATAATTGATGCATGTGTGATTGTATGTTTGTATGTTGATGATATGCTTATACTAGGCACAACCTTAGAAATCATTAATTCCACTAAGAACATGTTGAGTGAGAACTTTGACATGAAAGACTTAGGTCCTGCTGATGTAATCCTAGGGATGAAACTTAGAAAGGAGTCTAATGGATTCAGTCTCAGTCAATCTCATTATGTTGAATCAGTTCTTAAGAAATTTAACCAGTTTGATAGTAAACCTGCAAGTACTCCATTTGACCCTTCTTGCAAACTCAAGAAAAACAAAGGAAATGGAGTCTCGCAACTTGAATATTCACGAGTCATAGGAAGTATGATGTATTTGATGAACTGCACAAGACCAGACATTGCCTATGCTGTGAGTACACTAAGTAGGTATACCTGTAATCTAGGACATGAACATTGGAATGCACTTTTCAGAGTGTTGAGGTATCTTAAATACACTTTAAACTACCGTTTGAGTTATGAAAGACACCCTGCTGTTCTTGAAGGATACTGTGGTGCAAACTGGATAGCAGATTCAGAGGAGTCTAAGTCTACGAGTGGATACGTATTCACTCTTGGCTGTGGATCAGTGTCTTGGAAGAGTTCCAAACAGACCTGTATCGCTCGGTCCACTATGGAATCCGAGTTTATTGCGTTAGATAAAGCAGGAGAGGAAGCCGCTTGGCTAAGATGTTTTTTAGAAGACATTCCTCTCTGGCATACGCCGGTGCCAGCTATATCTATATATTGTGATAGTCAAGCTGCAATAGCTAATGCTGAAAACAGCAACTATAACGGAAAATCTATTCATGTTAGGAGAAGATACAATTCTCTAAAACAACTAATCTCAACTGGCATTATTTCTGTTGACTTTGTGAGGTCTAAGGACAATATCGCGGATCCTTTGATGAAAGGCTTGTCCAAGGAGATAGTTAGTAATGCATCGAGGGGGATGGGGCTTAAGCTCATAAATTAAAACTTGCCATGAAGGATACTCAACCTTGTTGACTGGAGATCCCAAGATCAAGGTTTTGAATGAGACAACTAATTTTTGGCGGGTAAAAATTAAACACTATCAGGGAATTATTTTCTCTGTCCCTTCCCTATGGTGTAGACGTGATAGTGTGACTGCATGTGAGGATGACTTATAATAAAGTCTTAATGAGTTCTATAGTTTCAATTTAAGACTAAAATAGGGTGTAGCAGTTAACACTCTTGATAGAACTCACCTATCTGAATGAGGAAGTGGGTCACTTCCTATGAGAATTGAGTTGATTCTCTAGAGCATTCTGAGAAACGGGATATGTCCAGGGCCAAAACCGACACAACGTTGTGAACTTAACAGGACTTTTAAGAGATATCTCGCGTAAGGAGCTATTGATGAATTACACCAAACCATGACAGTTCAAGACATCGCGTTCACTGTCCATCAAGTAGTTCCAGTACTTCTCACTAAGCAGAGGTTCAATTCCTTATGGACACCTATTGCTTAAGAGGTATTTCTTGTTTTCCAGTTTTCTGATTTATCGCTTTTTTCATTCATGTGGGGGATTGTTAGAATTAAAAATGGATTTCTTACTTAAAATGAATTTTGTTACTTAATATATCTTAAAGGGATCTAGGGTCACTAGTCCAAACTTGGGGTGGAAAAATAGAGCCATCCATTTTCACTTCTTAGTGAATGAGAAACCTTTGGTTTGTCCCATATTGGGCAAACCAAGGAGGAAGTTTATCCTTTTTACCACAAACGTTCTATATAAGGAAAAAGAACTAGTGGATTAGATATGGACTTAGGAAATGGACTAATGTGCAAATGCACACATATGCGGAAGTAAAGACATGTTCACCTCCTATCAGACGGGGTATGAGAAGGAGAAAAACTCTATATGGGTAATTCATCTGCAGCACAGGTTGCAGGAAAAGGAAAAGTTTCGCTGAAGCTCTCCTCTGGGAAAATCCTCACATTGAATGAAGTTTTACATGTACCAGACATCTGCAAGAATCTCGTTTAAAATGGTGTGCTAGATGATAATGGATTTAAGATTGTATTTGAGTCTGGGAAAGTGATTATCACTAAGGGAAAGGATTTTCTGGGAAAGGGATATAAGGCTGAAAGCCTATACAAATTATCTGTAACCTCTGTTGAAGTTAATAAAATTGATTTTTCTTATGTTGTTGTCTCATTGATTATCTGGCATGGTAGACTTGGTCATGTAAATTATAAATCAATGAACAAATTGGCAAACTCTTGCTGCATTCCAAAATTAAATTTGGAATATGAACATAAATGTGAAGGTTGTGTAGAATCAAAATATGCAGAGAAGCCCTTTAAGAAAAATGTCCACAGAAATTCTAATCCCTTAGAGTTAATTCACTCAGACTTAGTTGATATGAAATCAATCCAAACTAGAGGTGGTAAAAAATGGTTTGTCACTTTCATAGATGACTGTACTAGATACTGTCATATTTACTTGCTTAAAGGAAAAGATGATGCTTTAGAAGCATTTAAATTATATAAATTAGAAGTAGAAAACCAATTGAACACCACAATTAAAACCATTAGATCTGGCCGTGGGGGTGAATATGTAATCCCTATAGGAGACTTTTGTGCACAACATGGCATTATTCATGAGGTAACTCCTCCTTATTCACCACAATCAAATGGAGTGGCTGAACGGAAAAACCGAACCCTTAAGGAGATGATGAATACCATGTTAATCAGTTCAGGACTACCGGAGAACTTGTGGGGGGAGGCTGTCCTCTCATCTTGTTATATCCTGAACAGAGTGCCCCTTAGGGCAACTCCAACAACGCGAGTATACCAAAGAGTAAAAACTAAAAAAATTTGGTCTTTTTCATTTTTTGTACAACGGTTTCTGGAATAAATATGATCGCACGTCCAACTAAAATGACGTCTGTTGTAAAACGTTATTGTAGAAGAACGTGAGTTGACACGGACGTTCCTCTATGAAGACGTATATTGTCGAACGCCCCATCATGTGAGCTTTTCATATTATTCTGAAAGCAGACGCAACTATACATGAGCGTTTGCATTTTGTTACACTACTGTAGGTGGACGTATGTTTAACGTCGACACTGATAAGCGTCTATTGTACCAGCGTTGTATTGGGTGAACGTCTACAAATTGTGCATTGTACTGCGTGGACGTTTAGTGACAAAAGCTGCTCCTAGGAAACGCTGATAGGCACATTTTTGTGTCTATATTGCGCCCGAATATCTGCTTCGATAGTACTCGATTTTACACTTATTATGTCTTTTTATGTCTTTGTAGGTATTTTTGAGAAATAAACATTTGCGGAAAAATTGGCTCGAAAAGTGTTAAAGGCACCCAGGAAATGGATTAAGGCACCCACACTTTGGATTGGGGGCACCCCAGGATCGGAACGAGTCGGATCGGCCAACTCAGCGAGTCGAATCGGCCCAACTCATCGGGAACACGGGTTCATCCCGTGAGAAGCTGTTGTGAACTATTTTCACGTAATTTTTGTGTTAATTTGCGATTCTAAGTGTCCCACTAGTTAGAAGATATCCATACAAGACCCACACAACCAATTCTACACGTTTTTAGCCGGAAAAAGTGGCTCCCGGAGTGAATTTGGACGGAAAATGAGTCATTCTTTGATTCGGATTTGGGAGAATTTTGGAGAATTTTGGGGAGTTCTATTAGTTTAGAACTCTCCCTAGGGTTTGTATAACCTATAAATACCAAGAGAAACCGATGAAAAAGAGGGGAGAAGCCTAGAGAATCAAAAACAAGTTAACCGGAAACTGGGAAGCGATCCGGCGCGGTCCGACAGCTGTTCTTCATTGTCTGGAGCCGGAGAAGAAGACTCAGCAACACGCATTAAGTGTTGTTGTTCTGTTGCAGTTCCTGTTGCCATTGTTCCCGCTCCTGTTGCGCTTTCCCTTTCCTCTTTTTGTTGCTTAAATCTTTTGCAACAGCTGAACCCTGTCCCTGTAACACTTATACACGTCCCGGTTCAGCTGTTCACCATTATTTCATCTTGTAATCAACTTTTTGAGCAATGAAAGAGTATTTTGAGCAAGTTTTCTTCACCATGAGCTAAGTACATTTACTGGGATGATGGAGGAGGTTTTTTCCTCAATATTATGTGGTAAGTCTAATTTAATTTAATTTCTTTATAATTTTTTACTTATTAAATTGCATAGATTTGAAATAGAAAAACGGTTTTCATTCAGCAGTGGTGTTTTTGTTTGATGGGTCATGCTGGGTTGACAACCTCTGATGTCCCATGCTTGTGATTTACCTCTGCTTGTTTACATAAAATCATATTTTGGCAATATTTGAGCTTAACTTATTTAAAAAGAATTACATGATTAATCACATAATTTGTTGGAAATAACTGAGTCCTGATTCCTGGTTTACTCCATCTTTGATAAAATCATCTCTAGTTTATTTTGCTTTGTTTTATTTAATTAGATTAAGTCTATTATTTTCTAAAATAATTAAACCTTCACAAGTCTGAGAATCGAATCTATTTTGCCACTATTCTAAAACACATCAAACGCCTCAATGCCAGAAGTCCATCTAGAACAACGTCCACTCACAGAACGTCCACCCATAGTAGCGTTTCACGGACGCCCACAAGAGAGAGCGCCCAATGGACGTCCAACTGGGGGGGCGTTTTGGTTTAAGTGTCCAGCTGGGTGAGCGTGTTGGTCTACAAGTCCAACTGGGAGAGCGTCCGTGTATTTTATGTGAGCGTCCAGGCCAATATAAGTGAGCGTCCGTCCGTGTTTCCTAGGGTTTCTTCTGTATTTAACGCTTTCTCTCTCGCTTCGCCTCTACCATCTCAAGAATGCTCCCCTCAACAGACGACGGCGTCTAGAGGAAAAATCAACTGTGGAGTAGATTTTGGTTCAAAACACGGTAATAATTTCTTTATCTCAATAATTTTATTCTTTGTTTTAGCTTTTATTCGTTGTTTAAAAGCATGTTTAGGGTTTCGCCATTTTTTCACGGTGCAATGATGTTTCGCCATTACTCGTTGTTTAAAGATTGTTTTAGCTTAAGCGGGTGTACATAATTAAAATTACAACATGATTAAAATTAGAACATCATTGTGCCGTGAACTATTACATATTTAAAATTAGAACATGATTAAAATTAGAACATCATTGTGCCGTGAACATTTACATGATTAAAATTATTGTTGAGCTGAAAATGAGAACATCATTGTGCTGCGACAAGTTAAAAAATCTTTCTCTTATCCGGGAAGTTAAGATGTTATGTATGACAACCTCGTTATTATTGTACCGAATTTATACCTATCTATGGCGCAACCTGATTATTGCCCGAACAACTAATTTTCTAGATACATTTTAGACATTCAGTCGTCTCGAAATTCTTTGATATTCTGAAATTGGTAAACTTATCCATCTGAATGTGAAATTTGTGTGTTTTATGCCAATTGCTAAGTATGTCTCTGTAATATGTATTATGTGTCTATAGCTTTGTTTGAACTGTAATATGTATTGTTGTTGATTTATGGATAAATGTGGAGTTATATTTTTGGTCTATTGTGTTTGAAAAAAATTGATTTTGTATAGATGTTGAGAAACGCCGCTTCCCGATTCGTTGGTCGGAAAAAAAAGAACAAGAAAGCCCGAACAACGCAGGATGTACCAGATGGCAGCACTGCGGAAGGAGTGAATGATGATATTGGTTTAGCAAATTATAGTATGGTGGAAATGATGAAGGTCACGCTTCCAGCAATATGAGTTCGACAGCCGACCCAAAAACAAAATATATGCATCGTGGGTCTCTGAAATCGTTCCTACAAGCCTACAAAGCTATAACCAAAAGCTGCGAAAGAGCGAAATTTATTATTGAAAGGGCAGGATGGGACCGGTTTTTGTCAATGAATAGTAGATTACTCACTTTTATTTAAACACAAACAAGCAAGCCAGGCAAATGTTGGTGACTCGTCACATGCGTTGATTGATTATATCGTCGAGCGTTTCTGGGACACGACGAACACCTTTCACTTATCATTTGGTGAAATGGGTTTTACGCCTGTAGACTGGGTGATGTTGACCGGAATCAGTATTGGTATTGGGGAGGTGCCTCCATATGACCCGGATAAGTATACCTTTCAACATGTCAGTGACCATATTTTCCCAGATTTAAAAGATTCTGAAGTTTGTCGGAGAGAAGGTATCCCGGCGCAGTGGATTTCAGATGCTATTACTGTGGCCTTTTTGGGCACATATTTTACAGAGGCAAAGTTGCTTGAGACGCAACAGGATAATGTATTTGCTGAGAGAGTGGCGCGAGCATTTTGGATGTATGTTCTGGGACAGTTCTTCTTTTCCAATGCTAAGAACTACATCGATGCTGGATGGTTAGCCGCTTTTGAGGATACAAATAAAGTTGGAACTTTTGACTGGGGTAGTGCTGGTATGTCAAGACTTTATTCCGCACTTGGTGCAGCGGGGAGGGGTCAAAAGTCACTAACCGGGTCTTTTCAAATATTGGAGTTAATTTTATTTCCTTGAAATTTCATATAACTAGGTATTTGAGGGTAAATTATTAACTTTGTTTTAATCAAATTCAAGTTTTGGGGGTACGAATATCTGGGCATATTTCGACCTCACAATATCCCTGATGAGAGCGAATGTCCTTGGCCAACATGTTCGCGGTGGAAGAGTACGCGAAGGAAAAGTAATGATATTAAGGGTGCAAGGAAACTTTTGAATGAATTGACAATGGATGTTGTGACATGGAGACCGTGGCTTGGGTTGGCACTGTGAGTCGACACTTTCTAGTTCAAATAGTCATATTTATTAATATTCTTTTTAATTTTTCTGGTACATGGCTGATAATAATTAAATTTTACAGCATAACGTGTACCTTGGAGACCGGTTATGGCACCAAATCTATGGTAGATGGAGAATTCCGCGCAACCCCCCAAGCTGTCTGAGCAACATCACTGATGCCGAGGCTACCAAGATGAGGGAATCGAGTTGCATACCAATAAATGACTACCTCCACGATCGGGTTACTTATGATTCCTATTTTGAGTACTGGCGACAGGTTACAAACTCCAACAAATTTTGCACCCAAGTCAACTGGGAGGTGGAAACATACGACTGTTTGGGGGGGCTTGTTACAGAAACCCTCGACCAACCCGCTGAACATGTTGCCATTCCGCTTCAAGATAATTGAACATATGTAAGTATATTTAAAATTTAAACGAAAATATATTTTTTAAAGAAAATTTTTGAGAAACTGACCTTTTTTTTCATATAAAGGCCGAAGCTTATAATTTTGCACAAGAATATGCCGATTTTACCGAAGAATTCCGTAAGTTTCATTTGGCTCAGTCGAGGGAAAGGATGGAGGAATT
>JAJJMC010001491.1:10000-13906 GCA_023531435.1 Papaver californicum | reverse complement strand
AAGATTTGTCCAAGTCACTTCTCTTTTTGTCCAAGTCACTTCTCTTTTTGTCTAAGTCACTTCCTTTTTTCTTTGTGAGTATCGGGAATATCCCCATTCATAGGTCCGAGATCCACATCTATGAATTGAAAGGGCCGAATGATCAACTCTGCAATCAGTTGTTAGAATCAATAGGTGTTCAAATCGTTCATTTGAATAAATTGAAACCCTTCTTATTGGATAATCGTGATACTTCCCAAAAATCGAAATTCTTGATCAATGGAGGAACAATATCACCGTTTTTATTCAATAAGATACCAAAGTGGATGATTGACTCATTTCATACTAGAAATAATCGCAGGAAAGACTTTGATAACACCGATTCCTATTTCTCAATGATATCCCACGATCGAGACAATTGGCTGAATCCCGTGAAACCATTTCATAGAAGTTCATTGATCTCTTCTTTTTATAAAGCAAATCGACTTCGATTCTTGAATAATCCACATCACTTCTGGTTCGATTGTAACAAAAGATTCCCTTTTTATGTGGAAAAGGCCCGTATCAATAATTATGATCTTACGTATGGACAATTCCTCAATATCTTGTTCATTCGCAACAACATTTTTTCTTTGTGCGTCGGTCCAAAAAAACATGTTTTTTTGGAGAGAGATACTATTTCATCAATCGAGTCACAGGTATCTAACATATTCATACCTAACGATTTTCCACAAAGTGGTGACGAAAGGTATAACTTGTACAAATCTTTCCATTTTCCAATTCGATCCGATCCATTCGTTCGTAGAGCTATTTACTCGATCCCAGACATTTCTGGAACACCTCTAACAGAGGGACAAATAGTCAATTTTGAAAGAACTTATTGTCAACCTCTTTCAGATATGAATCTCTCTGATTCAGAAGGGAAGAACTTGCATCAGTATCTCAATTTCAATTCAAACATGGGTTTGATTCACACTCCATGTTCTGAGAAATATTTACCATCCGAAAAGAGGAAAAAACAGAGTCTTTGTCTAAAGAAATGCGTTGAGAAATGGCAGATGTATAGAACCCTTCAACGAGATAGTGCTTTTTCAAATCTCTCAAAATGGAATCTGTTACAAACATATATGCCATGGTTCCTTACTTCGGCAGGGTGCAAATATCTAAATTTCACCCTTTTAGATACTTTTTCAGACCTATTGCCGATACTAAGTAGCAGTCAAAAATTTGTATCCGTTTTTCATGATATTATGCATGGATCAGATACATCATGGCCAATTCCTCAGAAAAAATTGTGGGCGATTCTTCCACAATGGAATCCGATAAGTGAGATTTCGAGTAAGTGTTTACATAATCTTCTTCTGTCCGAAGAAATGATTCATCGAAATAATGAGTCACCCGTTCCATTGATATGGATACATCTGAGATCACCAAATGCTCGGGAGTTCCTCTATTCAATCCTTTTCCTTCTTCTTGTTGCTGGATATCTCGTTCGTACACATCTTCTCTTTGTTTCCCGGGCCTCTAGTGAGTTACAGACAGAGTTCGAAAAGATCAAATCTTTGATGATTCCATCATACATGATTGAGTTGCGAAAACTTCTGGATAGGTATCCTACATCTGAACTGAACTCTTTCTGGTTAAAGAATCTCTTTCTAGTTGCTCTGGAACAATTAGGAGATTCTCTAGAAGAAATACGGGGTTCTGCTTCTGGTGGCAACATGCTATTGGGTGGTGGTCCCACTTATGGGGTCAAATCAATACGTTCTAAGAAGAAATATTTGAATATCAATCTCATCGATATCATAAGTATCATACCAAATCCCATCAATCGAATCACTTTTTCGAGAAATACGAGATATCTAAGTCGTACAAGTAAAGAGATCTATTCATTGATAAGAAAAAGAAAAAACGTGAACGTTGATTGGATTGATGATAAAATAGAATCCTGGGTCGCGAACAGTGATTCGATTGATGATGAAGAAAGAGAATTCTTGGTTCAGTTCTCCACCTTAACGACAAAAAAAAGGATTGATCAAATTCTATTGAGTCTGACTCATAGTGATCATTTATCAAAGAATGACTCTGGTTATCAAATGGTTGAACAACCGGGATCAATTTACTTACGATACTTAGTTGACATTCATAAAAAAGATCTAATGAATTATGAGTTCAATAGATCCTGTTTAGCAGAAAGACGGATATTCCTTGCTCATTATCAGACAATCACTTATTCACAAACCTCGTGTGGGGCTAATAGTTTTCATTTCCCATCTCATGGAAAACCCTTTTCGCTCCGCTTAGCCCTATCCCCGTCTAGGGGTATTTTAGTGATAGGTTCTATAGGAACTGGACGATCCTATTTGGTCAAATACCTAGCGACAAACTCTTATGTTCCTTTCATTACGGTATTTCCGAACAAGTTCCTGGATGACAAGCCTAAAGGTTATCTTATTGATGATATTGATGGTAGTGACAATATCGAGATTGATGCTAGTGACGATATCGATGATGACCTTGATACAGAGCTGCTAACTATGACGAATGCGCTAACTATGTATATGACGCCGAAAAAAGACCGATTTGATATCACCCTTCAATTCGAATTAGCAAAAGCAATGTCTCCTTGCATAATATGGATTCCAAACATTCATGATCTGTATGTGAATGAGTCGAATTACTTATCCCTCGGTCTATTAGTGAACTATCTCTCCAGGGATTGTGAAAGATGCTCCACTAGAAATCTCCTTGTTATTGCTTCGACTCATATTCCCCAAAAAGTAGATCCCGCTCTAATAGCTCCGAATAAATTAAATACATGCATTAAGATACGGAGGCTTCTTATTCCACAACAACGAAAGCACTTTTTCACTCTTTCATATACTAGGGGATTTCACTTGGAAAAGAAAATGTTCCATACTAATGGATTCGGGGCCATAACCATGGGCTCCAATGCACGAGATCTTGTAGCACTTACCAATGAGGCCCTATCCA
The DNA here is from genome assembly GCA_023531435.1 of Papaver californicum. Lineage (NCBI taxonomy): Eukaryota > Viridiplantae > Streptophyta > Magnoliopsida > Ranunculales > Papaveraceae > Papaver > Papaver californicum. The sequence continues at coordinate 10,933 of JAJJMC010001491.1, read as the reverse complement.
TTAGTATTACACAGAAGAAATCCATTCTAGACACTAATACAATTAGATCCGCTCTTCATAGACAAACTTGGGATTTGCGATCCCAGGTAAGATCGGTTCAGGATCATGGGATCCTTTTCTATCAGATAGGAAGGGCTGTGGCACAAAATATACTTCTAAGTAATTGCCCCATAGATCCTATATCTATCTATATGAAGAAGAAATCATGTAAGGAAGGGGATTCTTTTTTGTACAAATGGTACTTCGAGCTTGGAACGAGCATGAAGAAATTAACGATACTTCTTTATCTTTTGAGTTGTTCTGCCGGATCGGTCGCTCAAGATCTTTGGTCTCTACCCGGACCCGATGAAAAAAATGGGATCACTTCTTATGGATTCGTTGAGAATGATTCTGATCTAGTTCATGGCCTATTAGAAGTAGAAGGCGCTCTGGTGGGATCCTCACGGACAGAAAAAGATTGCAGTCAGTTTGATAATGATCGAGTGACATTGCTTCTTCGGTCCGAACCAAGAAATCCCTTAGATATGATGCAAAATGGATCTTGTTCTTTTGTTGATCAGAGATTTCTATATGAAAAAAACGAGTCGGAGTTTGAAGAAGGAGCCCTCGACCCGGAACAGATAGAGGAGGATTTATTCAATCACATAGTTTGGGCTCCTAGAATATGGCGCCCTTGTGGCAATCTATTTGATTGTATCGAAAGGTCCAATGAATTGGGATTTCCCTATTGGGCCAGGTCATTTCGGGGCAAGCGTATCATTTATCATAAAGAGGCTGAGCTTCAAGAGAATGATTCGGAGTTCTTGCAGAGTGGAACCATGCAGTACCAGACACGAGATAGATCCTCCAAAGAACAAGGTTTTTTTCGAATAAGCCAATACATTTGGGACCCTGCAGATCCATTCTTTTTCCTATTCAAAGATCAGCCCTTTA
>JAJJMC010001479.1:22500-27500 GCA_023531435.1 Papaver californicum | reverse complement strand
ATATACTCCTGAAATAGAAGTGGATATAGGAAGTCTTGTTGCCGAGATCTATCTATTTTGGAATATGCTTCTAATTCCTTCATTTGAAATTCGATTTGAAACAAAGGCAAAGGATTTCTTGGGTTCACAAATGATACATAGTGCGATACAGTCAAAACAAGGTATATAGTAATAAAAGACTAGACACCTCGGATACAGATAGGCTAATCAACGGATCCTCCCTTTTTTAATCCAATTGATAATGGTTAGAAATCCTTTATTTTTGCAACCCGATCGCTCTTTTGATTTTGGAAAAAATGAATCTTTATCAATATACCCCTTCTTCTACACATTCGTCTCCCCTCCATACTATAATGAAGATATAGTGAATAGTTAGGATTTATAAAAAAATAGATAATCCACTTATAGGAGAACCTTTTACCGCGTTAGGCACTAATATATTTTTAACGTATAATTAGATCGGGTAATCATTCAAATTAAGAACAAAAGCCCGTTGCTTTTTATTTACCTATAATTGGAGCCGTATGGCTCTATCCATTTATTCACTCGACCCATCCGTGAATTTCTTTTGTCACGCTCCAAGAATTCAAACAATATTTTGTACCGATCTGGTAAGGATGAAGAATTCTCAGAGTTTTGCATTGATACGACATGCTATTTTTTCCATTCATTCCCTTTCAGGATCAGTCGTGGTCTTACAAACTTTACCAATGGTATGGACGAATCCGTTGCTTCATCCAAATGTGTAAAAGAATCTAGCCGCACTTAAAAGCCGAGTACTCTACCGTTGAGTTAGCAACCCAAATAATGTAATTATGGTGTGTAGATATGATCGAAATAAAAAAAGAAATAGATTAGATTGAACGGCCACATCAAAGGATTAAACTAGCAACAAATCGACAAAAGGTTTTTAGGACCGATTCGGAATATAAAAATGAACAAATCATATGAAAATAGAAGAAATTCCCAGATAAAAAAAGAGAGATTCTCCTTTATTTGTCTATTTTTTCATAAAAAAGGGTCCTCTTGTGTTACAGCAAATCTAACGAGCACTTTTTTTGAAGTAAAAAACAAAACTTATGGGACGTGGATAAATAGATCCATTTATCCACGATCCAATTATATTTGTTCAATACACTATTGTCAATATGAACGTTGAAAACATAAAGAAAAAAAGACAAAACCCGAATATAACAAAAGGGACAATAAGCAAGCTTAACCCCCTTTTCTTGGTGTCATCCTAACAAAAACCAAACCATATCAAGAAAAAATATTTCATTATTTCGAGAATCGATAATATTCGAGAATCGATAATATGGGATTATATGAAAGCAATCTAATAGTAAATTCGTATAAATAGAACAAAAAAAAAAGAGTGAAAAAAGAAGAAATTCCAGGAAGTTCACATTATGGAACCCTCACTTTCTTTATCTTTGTTCATTATTTAAAGTTCGTTTGATTACCGGGAAGAAGTTCCTTAAACACCTCTGCCTTCTTTGAAATATCATGAACGGTTCCTGTGGGTTGAGCGCCTTTTTCAAGGAAATAGAGAATAGCGGGAACGTTTGAATAAGTTTGATTCTTTATCGGATCGTAAAAACCCACTTTTCGAAGATCTCTTCCTTCTCTTCGGGATCGAACATCAATTGCAACGATTCGATAGATGGCTCATTGGGATAGATGTAGATGAACAACGCCCCCCCTAGAAACGTATAGGAGGTTTTCTCCTCGTACGGCTCGAGAAAGAATGATTTGAATTTATGTATATAGTTCCAAATAGATTGAGAAAATAATAAAATCCATTAGACTTTTTTTGAATTCCTTTTTTTCTTCCTTCCCGCAGAAAAGAAAAAACATTCGTACTCATAACTCAAGTTGTATAATTATCAAAGAGCTCAAAGGAAAATCCTTAAGCTTAGGCATTTTATTTATTGAGCTGTCTCTAACCCCCTTGCTTTGTCTTGTTTAGAGTCCATTTTTTATTCCTCGCCCTGACCGAACCTATTGTTGAGACAACAGAAAATGGTGTTTTCTTGTTCCGGGATCCTTTATCGTTGCTTTGAATCATTGGGTTTAGACATTACTTCGGTGATATTTAATCTTTCAAAACGGCAGCAACATACCTTTTGTGATTTCTTTCTATCGAAGAATCAGATGAAGGATTGATTCCCATGCGATACACTTTTGTTTTGATCAAAATAGTTTCGTTTTTTGACAATTCCAAGAAAAGAATTTCCTTTTTTTGAAACGTTTGCTCGAATTGGATCCTTTCTATTTCTATATTGAAGATATACTTACGAAGTTGTTCCGACTTATTGATTGACACTAACCCTAGACCCTTGCCCCTGAGAAATGAATCAATACTTTCTACTCGAGCTCCATCATGTACTATTTACAACCCAGCAAAAAGGGATTGTTCTAGTGGAACAGAACAAACTATGTCGAGCCAAGAGCACCTTCATTCCTATATAAAATGGTGGATGTAAGAATCCACAACCGATCATGTCCTTCAAGTCGCACGTTGCTTTCTACCACATCGTTTTAAACGAAGTTTTACCATAACTTTCCTCTAGTTTGGAGCCGGTATGGAATTGATTCAATATGGAATCATGAATAGTCATTAGTTCAATCGGTACATAGTAATCTATACTTTCATACTTTCTTTTTCTATATGGAAAGGTCCTTTTTTCTGGAGAAGTCTCCGCAAAGGATTCAATTTAATTAACCCTATCTTTTATTCTATGAGCAAAAGAATTAATAAAGAAAATGAAGAAAAAAACGCTTTTCTTTAATCTGCATCTTCAACAGAACAGATTGTTCAAGACCATCAATCATGAAAGATTCAACCTTTCTCGAACAACTAAGCTAAAAACAAAACACCTAACTAAAAAAAAGAAGGGTCTTTCATTATATTTCTAATACCGGAACAAAATGAATATTAAGTATTAACCAAAGAAACGAGTCCAATGAACTGGAAAGGCCAGAAATGAGTTGATAGAATTAAAGTTAACAAATCTCACATCTCTTCGAGAACCAAAGATTGATAAAACATCATGAAAAGCGTTTCGTTTTTCAAATTTTCTATTTCAATAGAATTTTGATTATTTGATCGTGAAATCAATTAAAGGATTTAGTAATCAGATCATAGCCTGTAGTTAAAAAGGTTTAATAGATATCTCATTTCCGACTCAATCACCCATCTATTTTGAATGAATCATTATCTCGGTGATGGAATGAAAATTCAATTAGTCCCAAGAGCCCCTTCTTGTTTAGTTTAGACTTCCAAGATCCACAGAGAATTAATAACTAATAACTGGACTCCACTATTTACTTTAGTGATAGGGGGGTAAGGTAGAGCTTTTTCGCATTTTCACTTTGAATGCGTTCTTTTTTTTTTTATGGATATAGACCATAAAGTCTTTCTAAGCAACTAGGAATATCGATGGAACAGGCAGACGCGGAAGAGCCCATCTCATTTTTGAATTCAACTATTGAGCTATTTCCTGGCCAGGTAGGATAGGAAATAGATCTCGCTCTATCGGCATGTCATTTGCCCTGGGTTGTTTTGCGAGAAAAAGGGTAAGATATGATTCAGAAAAGAATCAGTAGAACTCAGAAAAAAAGATTCGATTTTATTCAACAGTACACTTTGAACCTAATTGGACTGCTCTGGGACGGAAGGATTCGAACCTCCGAGTCGCGGGACCAAAACCCGTTGCCTTACCGCTTGGCCACGCCCCATTTATATTTATATTTGACACCAATAAACACTAATATCCGTATTGTTTATTCGTCAATTCCCACCCAAATCTCTATGGAATAGAGTAGATTGTTGCTAGGATTTAATGCATATAGTTGTAGAATTTAACTTAATTTATTGATCATTACATAGAATTCAATTAAGATATTGTATGAAAGTATGACTCCTTCTGTTCTCGGTTGAGAATTGAAGGATTTGTGATTGAGCAAGTAAAAAAAAAGAAGAATTTGAATCTACCTTACTTTCTTCCTTTTTTTCCTTAATATCAATGACTCAATCAAAATACAATTATCTCCAAGAAGGAAATGTTTGTTATGCTTAATATCTTTAGTTTGATCTGTATCTGTCTTAATTCTGCCCTTCATTCGAGTAGTTTTTTCTTCGCCAAATTGCCCGAGGCTTATGCTTTTTTTAATCCAATTGTAGATGTTATGCCAGTAATACCTGTGCTCTTTCTTCTCTTAGCCCTTGTTTGGCAAGCTGCTGTAAGTTTTCGATGATATTTTTTTACTACTGTCCTACAAACATGTATGATTTTTTGATAAAAAAAGAGTCTAACAATTAATAAGATCAGCTAAGTCTTATATTCTGAACCCTCGATCCAAACATTTGAATTCTTGGATAATTGCGAGAAATCTTGATCACCTCCCCAACTTGACCTTCTACTTCAAGGGCCCTATTCAATTTAGGGTCCCCCACAATATAATATAGAATTGTGTCATAAAAAAGCGTTTCCGTAACGAAAGAATCTTATTACAAACGAATTTCGAAAAATTACTTTCTTTTCGAGAAACTACTTCGTTTCTTGGTGTAAAAAGAGGATATGTGGTATAAAAAAGGATAGTCTATTCCCTTTTTTTACAAAAATGATCTTGGAGATTGTGTAATGCTTACTCTCAAACTCTTTGTTTACACAGTAGTGATATTCTTTGTTTCTCTTTTTATCTTCGGATTCCTATCTAATGATCCAGGACGTAATCCTGGACGTGAGGAATAAAAAAGAGGAAAAAGCTTTTTTCTTGCTTGTTGGTTTATTCATTTTCTTTTTTTTTTTATTCCAGACATTTAACTATGAGAAAATAAGATAAAATGCAATGAAAAGGTCTCGATCTTTTTTTGAATGCAAAAAAAAGAAAGTCATCGGAGGAAACGGAAAGAGAGGGATTCGAACCCTCGGTACAAATAAATCGTACAACGGATTAGCAATCCGCCGCTTTAGTCCACTCAGCCATCTCTCCAA
>JAJJMC010001479.1:12500-17500 GCA_023531435.1 Papaver californicum | reverse complement strand
TAGGTCCAGATCTCATGTCAGTCGTGAAATACCTCATCTTTTGCAACGCTTTCTAAAAAAAAAGGGTTTCGTTGGACTAAGAACGGGAAGGAAGAAAGCGAGTAGGTCTGCTAATTCCTCATCCTCAAATCAGTCCTTCCCACGGATATTGTCTCAAAAAAAAGTGATTGTAAGAGTAAAATCTTGATAGAATTCAAAAAAGCAGGTAGGAAATCCAGGGCAATAAAATGGAGAAAAAAACTTTCAAATTCTTAGGATTAAACAAAAGGATTCGCAAATAAAAGTGCTAATGCCACAACCAAGCCATAAATTGTTAAAGCTTCCATAAAAGCCAGACTCAGCAATAAAGTACCTCGTATTTTACCCTCCGCCTCTGGTTGTCTCGCAATACCTTCTACGGCTTGTCCCGCAGCAGTACCTTGACCAACTCCAGGTCCAATAGAAGCAAGCCCTACGGCCAATCCAGCAGCAATAACGGAAGCGGCAGAAATCAGTGGATTCATGGTAAGCTCCTCGCACCAAAATAAATAAATGGTTAATGATACAATCAACCAATAAATAATGCCTTATGATTCCATTACTAACATATATCCAATTAAAGTAATTATATTATTGAATCGTCAGAACTACTTCGATTTCTCGTTTTTAGTTCCCATCCATCGAGTCTTTATCAATTAGCAATCCATAAAGCTCTTCCATTTCTTAGTTCCAAAGCATTCTTTCAATTCTTCGTTATTTTTCTCTTCTATACTATATGCTCTTGGTTTCATGTGTTTATTCATTCGTCACAGACGAAATGGAAGGACTTCTATTGGAATCCTCATCGAAATTCAGAGTGGGATCGTAAAGGAAATAAGATCTATGGATAGTTCATATATAACTAGTCAATATCTAATATCACATATACATATGTTTCTTCCATAGTGTAAACCAACTATTGAATTCTCATCCTATATGCATTCGAATTCTAGAAAAAACATACACAACAATAGGTTTATAGCCATTACATATACCTAAGTCGATCCCCTAACCTATTTTTTATGAAGCCCATTTGTCACTTCCTCTTTGCCCTTTAGTTATCATTATCCCGTATGAATCCAAATGGGCGGGTTGGTTGGTTCATTATCATTAGCCCGAATCATTACATATCAATACAATATCAGGATTTGGTTGATGAAATTGCATGGAATTAATTCGAATTTTGGACAATCCTTGAATTAAAAAAATTTAAATGCCAATCCATCGTTCTATAGAAACATCGTTTTTTGTTTAATCACAATCAAAGTTAGATAGCATAACAATTTGGATTCAAATTATGAACCCTAATATAATTCTAATATTGTAATTGAATGAACAAATAGAAGTGGGGGTATGACATCAATCGGCCAAGAATCTTAGGAAAAAGATCTTTTAGATCTCTTTCCTTTATTTTAAATTCCCGAATATCAATCAGAAAAGCTAGTTAATGATGACCCTCCATGGATTCGCCTATATAAGCCGCGGCTAAAGTTGCAAAAATAAGAGCTTGAATCCCGCTTGTAAATAATCCAAGAAACATGACAGGTATAGGAACCACTGAAGGTACTAAAGAAACAAGAACAACAACTACTAATTCATCAGCCAATATATTCCCGAAAAGCCGAAAACTTAGTGATAAGGGTTTTGTGAAATCTTCTAGGATGTTAATTGGTAAAAGGATTGGAGTTGGTTGAATGTATTTACCGAAATAACCCAACCCTTTTTTGGTAAGACCCGCATAGAAATATGCCACGGACGTGAGTAAAGCTAAAGCAACGGTAGTATTTATATCATTCGTAGGTGCGGCTAACTCCCCATGAGGTAACTGTATTATTTTCCGAGGTAAAAGAGCCCCTGACCAGTTAGAAACAAAAATAAATAGGAACATAGTTCCAATAAAGGGAACCCAAGGACCATACTCTTCTCCAATCTGAGTTTTGCTCAAGTCTCGAATGAATTCAAGGACATATTCGAAGAAATTCTGACCATTGGTCGGAATAGTTTGTGGGTTCCGAACAGCTATAGCAGCTGAACCTAATAAGATAGCAATTACGACCCATGACGTAATAAGGACTTGGGCATGGACTTGGAAACCACCTATTTGCCAATAGAAATGTTGGCCTACTTCCACACCGGATATATCGTATAGCCCTTTTAATGTGTTGACGGAACATGGTAGCACATTCATATTGTCCTCTGGCAGAAATAGAACTAAAAAAGGAATTATTTTGATTCCACTATCTCTTTCTCAACTCGTCTACTTGAATCATATTTTTCGGATATCAAGTAATCACATAATATCCCCAGCTTTTTTATCTCTTTTTTGGTATTCAGAATATAGTAACCGATTCAAAAAATCTATGGAGTTCTCGAAGTAATTGACTTATCTTATTATTAATCAACGATTTGGGATATAGCTAGAACGGCCCTCACAAATGGCGAATACTAATTTGTTAAGGATTAATCGGATTGAAGCTATAGCGTCATCATTGGCTGGAATCGAAATATCTGCGAGATCCGGGTCACAATTTGTATCGATTAAACAAATCGTTGGAATTCCCAAAGTTACACATTCTCGAAGAGCCGTATATTCTTCTTGCTGATCAACGATGATTACAATATCAGGTAACCCCGTCATATATTTGATCCCACCCAGATATGTTTGCAAGTGATATAATTGTCTCTTCAACATTGCTGCATCTCGTTTCGGAAGGCGGTTGAGTCTTCCCTTCTTTTGTTCCGCTCTCAAATCCCTGAACTTATGAAGTCTCGTTTCTGTAGTGGACCAATTCGTTGACATGCCACCGAGCCATTTTTTATTAACATAATGACACCGAGCCCTTATTGCAGCCGATGCTACTGAATCAACTGCTTTATTTTTAGTACCAACTATTAAGAATTGCTTTCCTTTACTTGCTGCATCAAAAACTAAATCACAAGCTTCTGATAAAAAGCGAGCAGTTCTAGTAAGATTTGTAATATGAATACCTTTACGCTTTGCAGAGATGTAAGGTGCCATTCTAGGATTCCATTTCCTAGTACCATGACCAAAATGAACTCCTGCTTCCATCATCTCTTCCAAATTAATGTTCCAATATCTTTTTGTCATTTCTCCCCACGCTTCCCTTTTTTTTAAGAGATGAGATACCCTAAATACTAAATAAAGAATTGTTCCGATGGAACCTTTTACCAGAGATTGGCCGTTGATACACGGGCCAAGCCATAAATTCCTTTCTATTCACTATTATCTTTAGACCAGATAGTTTAAAGTTAAGTTAAAAGGATTAATCCGCTCTTAGGAATCATTAAATCCCGTAAATAATTGTTCTGATGGATCGTGGATATTCTTTGGGATGTAAGAATCAAATAATTCTTTGTGTTGGAACAAAATATCTCTAAACCCCCCTCGGAATAGGTTATTCTTTTTTAGTTCAAAAGGGATATTGCTGTGTTGCCTTGAATGATACACTAATCCTTTGAATCCGGTACCAACAGGTATCATCCCCCCCAGAACAACGTTCTCTTTCAGACCTTTCAACCAATCGATACGACCTCGTAGAGCGGCTTTTGCTAAAACTCGAGCAGTTTCTTGAAAACTCGCCTCGGATATGAAACTTTGAGTATTCAGAGACGCCCTCGTTATTCCCAATAAGACGGCTCTATAACAGATCGCTTCTTCCAAAGCTCGTCCCGTTCGTTCCGCTCGCAACAATCCAATAAGTTCTCCGGGTGAAAAAACATTAGACATTCCATCTTCCGAAACCAAAACTTTTGATGTTATTTGACGCACAATAATCTCGATATGCCTATTGTGGATTTGCACCCCCTGGGATCGATAAACTTTTTGAATCTTATTAACCAAAGAGATACGACTTTGTGCTATGGTTAACTCTGCGCCAATCAAAAACCCCCAAGGAATTCCAAGAATTCTTGTTATACGTTCGTTCCAACCTTCAACCCTTTTTTCTAGGTTCATTGATATTGAATCAAGCGAGCGCACTTCTAAAACCTGTTCCACTTTTGGAAGACCCTGCGTTATATCACCTGATCTCGATTTTTCATAGATAAATGTAACTAATGTATCTCCTTCAGAAAGGGTTTCACCATAATGTCCATGGACGGTTGCTCCTGGCGTAGCCAAGTAGGGTTTGGCCGATCTTATTACTAAAGAGCCAACACGAATAATTAGAACCTGACCCGCTTTGAGGCGGGGTCCATATTTGGATATACATACATTTTCACAAATAAATTGTCCAAGGTTAATTATTGTCGCTGTCTCTTCACAATAATCGTGCTGGAGAAAAAACCAATTCAAATTTAATGGATTCAAAATGATGTGACTTCCTAGATTGGGATTATAAATTCTCCCAGTTTCGTCCATTAAATAATATTTAAGTCCTTGGAAAGTCTGTTTTAAATTGTCAAGTAGCAAATATTTTTTTACCAAGATCTGATTATGAGTTATTAAATGATAAGAAGAAAAATTCACAAATTTAGGCACAATCCCTAAAGGACCCAATGAATTTCGAATGGAAATTAGGGGATCCCTTTTCATTGATTCTTTTGTTGTCACACTGTCATTATATTTAACACCGTTGAATGGACCCATTCGAGAACAATTAGATGATGACAAAATGATCAAAGGTTGGGATTCCTTATTTCGATTTACCAACGCACGAATAGTTCCTTGATGTTGGGTAAATGCTTGTTGAATCCTTGCCTTGGAATAAAACGAAAATGGATTGAGGTTAGTACGATCTGATCCATTATCCGGGATCCATATTAATCCTGCCCCCCTCCGATCATTTCTTTTTCTGGTATACGAAATAGGGGACTTCACTAAGTCCATTCTTATGAAATAGCGAATCAGGTTGTTTACCCTTACTTCAACAAAAGAAGCATGAACCTCCTCTATAGACGAACCTTTTTTATCTTGGTTCCAATTCAATACTAAACAAGTTCGAACTAATTGAATACTTGTG
>JAJJMC010001479.1:0-10000 GCA_023531435.1 Papaver californicum | reverse complement strand
GATTCGACAATAGGTTTGAGTCAGTGATTCGAAGACTTCCTTTCCTCGATCTTGCGTCGTGTAGACATTCAGGAATTATGATACTAGTGGACTCGAAGAGACCCGAATTCCCGCGGGTATCATATAATTACTTAACTTAGGTACCATAGGCAGAGGCCCGACAAAACCCTTGTATGGCTTCTTCAATTTCTCGATAAAACGAAATATGGCCAACGGTGGTTCGAATGTATATACAAAGAGTTTCCTTTTTTACACTTCTGACTATTAAATAGTGTCCATAAATCTCATGATAGGTTCCAAAAGAGTCATATTGAACTTCGATGGGAACTTCTCTCGATCCACTGACGCGTTGATCTAGTCGCCACCGGAGCCACAAAGGACTATCTAAATTTATTCGTTTCTGCCGATAAGCTCCAAGTGCATCATAGGAACTACAAAAATAGGGTTCTTTTTCTTTTGTATATTTATAGTTATTATCGTCAATTTTTTCGTTTTTATAGTTTAGGTGATTACATGGATTATACCTATTTGCACAAATACCTCGACGATTTCCAATCGTTAATACATAGAGTCCCATAAGCATATCTTGAGTTGGTATGGAAATGGGATCCCCAATAGCTGGAGACAAGAGATTCATATGAGAAAACATAAGTAAGCGAGCCTCCGCTTGAGCCTCCAAAGATAAAGGTACATGAACAGCCATTTGATCCCCATCAAAGTCTGCATTGAACCCCTTACGAACTAATGGATGTAAACAAATAGCACGTCCTTCCACTAAAATGGGTTGGAATGCCTGTATGCCTAATCTGTGCAGAGTGGGTGCTCTATTCAGCAATACAGGATGCCCTTGCATAACTTCTTGAAGTATTTCCCATACAATAGGTTCTTTTTCCCTTATTTTACTTTTAGCAACTCCTATGTTTGAAGCAACCTGCTGTCTGATTAGACCACGAATTACAAATGTCTGGAAAAGCTCTATTGCTATTTCGCGAGGTAATCCACATCGATGTAATGAAAGCGAAGGGCCCACGACAATTACGGAACGCCCCGAATAATCGACACGTTTACCAAGCAAAGTCTCGCGAAATCTTCCTTCTTTGCCTTCAATTACATCTGAAAAAGACTTATAAACTTTATTATGACCATCCCTCATTGGTTGTCCGCGGATCCCATTATCAAGAAGTGTATCCACGGCCTCTTGCACTAATTTTTCTTGACACATTACTAACTCCCCTGGCGTAGATCTACTTGTTGTTAATAGGTCGGTAAGAGTATTGTTCCGATAGATAACTCTTCTATAGAGTTCATTAATATCCGAACTCATCAGTTTACCCCCATCTATTTGAATGATCGGTCTCAATTCGGGGGGAAGGACTGGTAGTAGGCACAAAACCATCCATTCTGCTTCCACATTTGTTCGAATAAAATGCTTAGCTAATTCCATGCGTCTAACCAAAAAATCCTTTCTTCTTCCTATTTTTCTATCTTCCCATTCATTACCCGTGGGCCCTTCTTCCCCTAATTCTTTCCATTCTACCAATGAACAATCTGTAATAAGTCGCAAATCCAGATCGGCTAATTGTTCTCTGATAGCACTTGCTCCAGTAGAGATTTCTCGATTTCGAAATGTATCGAAGCCTTGAGTAGTAAAAAAAAGTGGGATGCTGTATTTCCAAGATTGGATTTCATATTCGAATGAACCTCGTAATCGTAAGAAAGTAGGTTTTTTAGCTACGGTCCTAGCAAAAGAAAAATTGGGATAGGTTCCTTATAGTATAGGATTTCCCCCCTTAAAAATCGGACGCGAGGGTTTCCTCTCATCCGGCTCAAGTAGTTACATCAAATAAGGGGTTCTCGTTTAAAATTTTTTTTTAGAAAACCCCCAACGATCTACTCCTTACTCAAGTTCCCAATCAGGACCAACCAACATTTCAATGAAATGAAATGTGAAATTCTTGAGTAGTCTACCTCCCTTCGAATACCAAATCCCTTTTAAAAGAATACCTTGGAACTCATAAGGGATTTACTTGTCTATGTATCATTCCATTCGATCTTTTAGGCCCCTACTTAACCTCGACGGTTATGACATGATGCCCTTAAAGCCTATACGCGATGAATAGGCCCTTGTAACCATGTCATATTTGCTTACTAGAACATAATTTCTTTCTAAAACAAATGGAATGGCTAATTCCACGAAAGAAGTCTTTTTCACGAGGTACAACTAGCAATTCCTATTTTTCTGTTACGGAATCGACCATAGATCAATTCCCTTTTTTGGAGTATTAAATACATCCATAATTCTGAGCTTCATGTTACTCCTACCACGAGACATGTCAGAGTCAGGGCATCCCAATCGGAGTGAATGGGATGACAGTTTCTTAGTCCCAATCTGTAAAATAAGAATTTTGATCAAATCACACATCGCAGTATACTAGGCCTTCTAATTCTTTAAGAGGTTTATCTAAAAGATTCGCGATATAACTAGGAAGACGTTTCAAGTACCACACATGAGTTACTGGGCATGCCAGTTTGATGTATCCCATTTGATATCTTCGTATCCGAGAATCAACAAACTCGACTCCGCATTGTTCACAAAATTTCGGGTCTTCTTTTTCATCTCCGATTACTCGATAGTTTCCACAGGCACAAATTCCACTTTTTATAGGCCCAAAAATTCTTTCACAAAACAATCCATCTTTTTCCGGCTTATTGGTTTTGTAATGAAAAGTATAAGGTTTTGTCACCTCTCCAACAACCTCTCCATTGGGTAGTATTTTTTTGGCCCAAGCGCTTATTTGTTCAGGAGAAACTGATCCAATTCGAAGGTGTTGATGTTTATACCGGTCGATCATAGAAGAAAAATTCTGATTCATTCCGATCAAGCTTCCTTCCTTTGAATCTGGAAGTTCTTCTCAGATACAAGGAAATGATTCAATTCCAGAGCCAAAGATCGTAGTTCTCGAACGAGCAATCGAAAGGATTCTGGAGCATCCTCAGGTTTAGGTATTGTTCCTCCAATGATCGTAGTACCAAGTACTTCCTGACGAGCTCTAATATGATCAGATTTATAAGTAAGCATCTCTTGTAAAATGTGAGCAACACCAAACCCCTCTAGAGCCCAAACTTCCATTTCTCCTACCCGTTGTCCCCCTTGCTTAGCCCTTCCCCTAAGGGGTTGTTGTGTAACAAGCGCATAATGCCCGCTGGAACGCCCATGAATTTTATCATCAACTTGATGAATTAATTTTAGGATATAGGACTTTCCTATTATAACAGGTTGTTCAAAAGGATCTCCCGTTCTTCCATCAAATATTCTGCTTTTTCCCGGATACTCGGGTTCAAATACCCACGGATTCGCTGTTTGCTTACCGGCTTCATATAATTCAGAAAACACGAGTTTTCTAGAAGCCTCTTGCTCATATCTCTCATCAAAGGGTGCTATTCGATAATGCCTGTCTAGCAGATCCCCCGCTAACCCGAGCGAGCATTCAAATATCTGTCCTACATTCATTCGTGAAGGTACTCCTAATGGATTGAAGACCATATCAACAGGCGTTCCGTCTTGTAAATACGGCATATCTTGTCTAGGCAAAATTTTGGAAATGATACCTTTATTCCCATGCCTTCCAGCAACTTTATCCCCTACTTTGATTTCACGTTTCTGTGAAATATATACACGAATCATTTCTGGATTATAACTGGAACCCCCCTTTTTCTGGATCCATCTCACATCAATAACTCGACCTCTGCTACCTATAGGTAATTTTAGACAAGTTTCCTTTGCAGTGGATACTTGAATACCAAGTATAGCCCGTAATAATCTATCTTCCGGGGCATATGATGATTCTTTCGTGATCTGAGGCGTTAATTTACCTACTAAAATATCACCTGTTTCTACCCAAGACCCCAACATCACAATTCCGTTTCTATCTAAATTCCGGAGTAAGTGGGCTTCTAAATGTGGTATTTCATTAGTTATCCTTTCAGGGCCTTGACTTGTCACATGAGTCTGAATTTCATATTTCCGTATATGAAAAGAAGTATAAACATCGCCATATACTAGACGTTCACTAATAAGTACGGCGTCTTCAAAATTGTAGCCTTCCCATGGCATATAAGCTACTAATACGTTTTTTCCCAAAGCGAGTTCGCCACCAACAGTAGCAACACCATCTGCTAAAATTTGTCCCTTTTTAATGCAGTTACCCCGTTGAACTTGGGATTTTTGATGCATACAAGTATTTTTGTTGGAACGTTGATACATAACCAATGGAATGCTTAGAGTGTCTCCATTACCTGAGAAAACGATCTTGTCAGTATCGGTAGAAACTACTTTTCCCTCGTGTTCTGCTATAGCGGAAACTCCTGAATCTAGAGCTACTTGGCGTTCCAACCCAGTTCCAACAATGCACTTTTCGGACCGAGAAAGCGGAACTGCTTGACGTTGCATATTAGAACTCATTAAAGCCCGATTCGCGTCATTATGTTCGATAAAAGGAATAAGGGAAGCGCCAATAGAAAAATATTGGAAGGGAAAAATGCTTCGAAGATGAATCTGTTCCCATGCAATAGTCAGGTATTCTTGACGGTATCGAGCTGGAACAACCTGTTCTTCTTGAATGCCCTGATTCAACGCCAAAGAATTTCCTGCCGACACCATATAGTATTCATCTCTGCTTGGCGATAAATAAACTACCCGTACCCCTTTGAATCTCTCATCAATTTCAAAAAACGGACTTTCTAGCGACCCCCAATGACCAATCCTAGCATGAATAGCTAAGGATCCAATAAGTCCAACGTTGATTCCTTCAGATGTGTCAATTGGGCAAATACGGCCATAGTGACTAGGATGGATATCTCGGATCCGAAAACTAGCAGTTCGACCTGTCAATCCTCCAGGACCTAAATAACTCAATTTTCGCCCATGAACTATTTGTGTCAATGGATTAGTTCGATCCAAAACATGAGATAAGGGGTGTAGACCGAAAAATGATTCATAAGTGGTTGTTAATGGAGTGGATGTTACTAAATTATGGGGAGTAGGTATAAATTTATGCCTAATAGCTCCACATATAGTTCCTCGAACCACATTTTCTAAACGAACCAGAGCCAATCCGAATTGGTCTTGTAACAGATCCGCTACAGAGCGAATACGTTTATTTTTCAAGTGATTCATATCGTCAAGTGTACCCATTCCAAATTTCATTCCGATCAAATGATCCGCAGCTGCCAATACATCTCGTGGTAACAAAAATGTATTGTTCTGAGGTATATCAAGATTAAGTCTCCGGTTCATATTTCGTCGACCAATCCTTCCTAATTCACATCTTTGTTGAAAAAATTTTTTTTGTAATTCCTTACATAAGGACTCAGAAAATACCGGATCCCCGCCGACACAAGCAAACTGTTGATAAAATTCCAAAATGGCATTTTCTTTTGACCCAATCTTTTTTTTCTCCTTATCGTTCGGGAAAGACAAGAAAATTTCAGGGTAGCAAACATTATCTAGAATTTCTCTTAGATTCGAACCCATAGCTGATGATAGAACTAGAATAGATATTTTTTGTTTCCGACTCACACGAGCCCATATCCTTGCTTTTCGATCAATCTCTAATTCTGATCTTCCTCCCCAATCGGATATTATGGTGGCGGTATAGACCGAAATTCCGTTATGGTCCAATTCTGAACGGTAATAAATACCGGGGCTTTGCAATATTTGATTGATTACAATTCTGTATATTCCATTTACTATAAAGGTTCCCAGGGAATTCATTAGAGGAATGTTTCCAATAAATATGGTTTGTTCTTGTATATCCCTACCGGTTTTCCAAATTAATCCCGCAGGTACATATAATTCAGAAGAATATGTCAATGATTCATACACAGCATCTCTTTCTTTTATCAAGGGTTCTACCAATTGATAAGTTTCCACAAATAATTGAAATTCAATTTCTTGATCTATATCTTCAATTTTTGGAAATTTATAAAGTTCTTCCATCAAGCCCTGATCAATGAACCTACAAAACCCCTCAAATTGTATCTGACTAAACCCAGGTATTGTAGACATTCCCTCATTTCCATCCCGGAGCATCTTAAGCTTCCCATTTATAGCAAAATCCCATTATTGGCTCATTCTTCATCGAACCATATGGATCGATCTAGCAATGATGGAATGTATATTCTGTTTACTGAATCACATGAAATTTTACACAACTTCATACCATTGAGCGGAGCAATAAGGAGAATTTTCTACTCAAATTAGAATTTGCAACAGGATAAAACATTCCTGGAATCATAATTATGCCGATTATACTTTTTTTAGAGTCTTGTATAGAATATCAAAAGGAATCCAATTTCTACCTATTATTATGATATTACAATCCGGTTGGGTACCAGAAAAAGAAATGATTCAAGGTTTGATCTGTTCTCTATGAATGAGAGAAAAAAAGAAAAAAGGAAGCACGATAATTCCTTATAGACATATATGGCTAAGATACCTGATTAGGATATCTTTGTAACAATCTCTGTTCCGGGGTTTACATATATATATAATTGTTGTTATAATGTAAATTTAATTGAAAAAGATTGATTATTGAAAAGAATTGATACTGATAAGTTGTGTATCAACTTCATTTTGATGCCGTTGTTAAGGAAACGAAATTGGAGTTCCAAGAACTCTTCATGAATTCAAGTCAATAGTTAATGGTTCCTATTTGCCCTGCATTTTTCATTCTGTAACTGAAAAAGCACATTCGCTTTTGAAAGATAAAAAAAGGGGGAAGTTTTTAGGTGTTGTTTATTTTGAGATTTGAGATACCATACAATCAATCGAAGGGAATCAACTGGGTTCAAAAAAAAGGGTTTTTTAGGTTTAGGAAAGGGATAAAGACAATGAGATTCAAGAAATAATAAAGAAGAGAGCGTTCCCTCTATTTTATATCCGTTTGGCGGCATGGCCGAGTGGTAAGGCGGGGGACTGCAAATCCTTTTACCCCAGTTCAAATCCGGGTGCCGCCTCATCTACAAAAACCGAGAAATACTTTCTTTTTTTGCTCAGCAGAAGCAATAGATTCGAGAGGAAACCAAAAGGAAAAAACCCTCTTTTGAAGAGATATGGGGTAGGTAGTGATCTACCTTGATTGTATATTTTATGCTTTTTGCTTATGAAGGTCAACAAAAGAAACTAAACAATAGGCCTTACTATTCCTACATCTTCCATTAAAGAGGATTTCCTTGATAATACAAAGAAAGTCCCTGTGTATCTTGCTTGTGGTTAATCCTTCCCTTTTCTACCAGAAATCATATAGGAACTTGTTGTGGGTGGATTTTTTGGATTGTTTGATCAATAGCGTTTGGTCATAATCCCTTTTTGACTCTGCACCATAGATTCCACTATTATTAGTGATCAATAATGGACGAATTCCTTCATATTCATAGAGATAGGGGACATAATTCACATGGATATAGTAAGTCTTGCTTGGGCCGCTTTAATGGTAGTCTTTACATTTTCCCTTTCACTTGTAGTATGGGGAAGAAGTGGACTCTAAAAGCACTACTAATTGAGTTGAGTAATCAAACTGTAGCCATTTTTTCATATATCGTAAAGGGATTTTAAATATGAAATTTCCATTTGCAAATTATATTGAATTACAGTAATGGACTATATGAAAAAAAACCTTTCAATCAAACAAAAAAATAGATGCAAGGAAGAACTAGAATTGGGGTGTTATTTACATGATGTACATCACATATATGAAATTTATAGATATGTACATATATGAAAATACAAGATACATATTGTAGATTAATCTAGATGAAGCCTATCCCTCTTTATACAGTACCAGTACAACTTGAGACAATACAATAATAGAAAGTATGGTAGAAAGAAATTGATATCTTTCTACCATACTACCGGATCTCATATACTGCTGATTCTAGTCCGCCCATTTCATTTAAGACGTGGAATGAAAATACCTTTCATTTCTTCAATCATTGATAAGAATAAAGAAGTCAAGCTTCATTCGAATCAATTATTTTGACTGACTGTTTTTACGTAGATGATAAGTAAAAAAGCAGTAGGAACTAGAATGAACAGCGCAGTAGCAATAAATGCGAGAATATTTACTTCCATAATCCCATCGTTTTTTACTTCACAATAACTCGGGATCTAATCCCATAGAGATGATAAATCTTCTCCTCTAAATTCAATGAAATGAATTGCATCCCAATGTTATTTGATATTGAATCGGATCAATATCATGAATAACAATATCTGAGCTTTCAGATCGATTCATTGTCGAGAATTGAATAGTATAACATAGGAGGATCTTTTATCCATAACGAATTAAAAAAGGAATTCTTGATACAACAAAGAATCCCTTTTCGTTTTTCATTCTTTTCTATAACCTACCGTCTTCCGTATACAACCAGCTGATGAGGTATCATCTGACCCGTCTTCCATTTCAATTGGTCACAAACCCAAACAGTAGAAATGAAATGGAAAAAAGTGAAGTTCGAAACTCATTTAGTTTGTTATGATCTAAATTTCTTGGAAGACAAAGAGGTGTAATAAAGATGGATTCGGGTATAAAAGATCTCGTTTTTTTAGAAATGTACTTTTTTGGAGTTTACTCTTGCTTCGATAGGACCCCTTCATCAAAGAAAAAACAGGAGAAGAAATATTATTAATTTCTTTATTAAGCGGGGTAGGGCAGATCTTTCTTTGATCTCTCTTTTTTTAAAATAAAAGCTTCTTTCGTTGGATTGAAACCGGAACATATATCATATCCGAAATTCGGTATGGAAGTGAGATAGATAGATTGTTTCCAATTAGGAATTGCGGTTCCCAAAAATAGG
Source organism: Papaver californicum (assembly GCA_023531435.1). Taxonomy (NCBI): domain Eukaryota; kingdom Viridiplantae; phylum Streptophyta; class Magnoliopsida; order Ranunculales; family Papaveraceae; genus Papaver; species Papaver californicum. The sequence goes on along the minus strand of JAJJMC010001479.1, from coordinate 1,144 downwards.
AGCTAGAAAATAAGGAGGTGGTTTTAATAGAATCTGAAAAGGATTCTGGCGCGCCAACTATGTTAAGGTCAAGTTAATTTTGTATCACACAATGAAGGAATTCAATTTGTAGGTATGCTCTCGGGAACCGGGTGGGTATTATATTGAATTCCATGGATCAGAACCAATAGAAAAAGGAAAACCTGTGCGGTATCTCTTGAAATCCCGAATAGGACCCTACCACCAATTGTACCAATCTAGCTCTCCCCACGAATCAGTACTAGTCGAGAATTAATGAAAATTCTTGTATTTCTTCGATGATAAAAAAGACCTCCGGCGGAAATTAGATCTTGTTTTCAGTCCTCCCTCTTCACCGAAAATAGAGAAATGAGTTGACGGATTCATCGGATCCTAGGTCGGGACTGACGGGGCTCGAACCCGCAGCTTCCGCCTTGACAGGGCGGTGCTCTGACCAATTGAACTACAATCCCAGGGAAATAAGATGTAAAGGATACATATTCTTATTATTAAATTCATAGCATATTTCTATTTAGAATCGCTGTATTGTAACAGAGATAGAAGCGATATGTTGATATTCATATGGGTATGGGCTTTAGTGAGAACGGCACGTATTACTAGTAGTCAAATCATTTCATAATAAATAAAAAAGAAAAAGTCTTTTTTTCTTTACCCCTCCCTTAGAAATTAAGGGTACAGACCAGATCATTAGAAAGTAGAATCTATGGGAACAAAAAAATTAAGGATATAGCATAAAAAAGTCTTCGTTTCTTTGTCTGGTTTCTGGAGGCAAAATTTTTTCTATTATCTCATGATGGATCGGCGGATTTTTGGGCCGAGCTGGATTTGAACCAGCGTAGACATATAGCCAACGAATTTACAGTCCGTCCCCATTAACCACTCGGGCATCGACCCAGGAAGAATCCATTTTAGACTTATGGATAAATCCATGATCAACCTCCTTTCGTAGTACCCTACCCCCAGGGGAAGTCGAATCCCCGCTGCCTCCTTGAAAGAGAGATGTCCTGAACCGCTAGACGATGGGGGCATACCCGCCGGATCGCCTACTATACTCATAGTATGAACAGTTTTTTGTAATTGTCAATATAATGTAATGCTATGGCTAAATACGAAGAATATTTTCTGC
>JAJJMC010001477.1:279507-373059 GCA_023531435.1 Papaver californicum | reverse complement strand
GTTTCACAACCCATTGGCGTTGATAAGGTCATAATGGTTCGTTGGACTATTCATGGTATACCTCGAGTCCCATGGGAGAGCCATGGCCGATTTGATGGTACTTCAGAGTACAAACTTGATAAGCATGGAAAGATTTATGAGCATAAAGTGGATAATATCGCTCTAACCTCGCCTCCAAAGTTGTTCCGAGTACAAGCAGTGGAGGAATTGATTCAGTCACTTGGTATTCCGTCTACACCAAGACCAACTTATTTTGAGGTTTTATCATCTTCCGTTGCAAGCACAATGCCGTTCATTCTGAGATTTACTTTGGTGAGGTACTATTTGGCTTTCAAACTTGCTCTTAGTTGGAGATCTACATCAGAGTCTGGAGCGTGAATTATATTTGCAGGACATTGCAAGTATACGAACTTTTTGGTATGTACTGTTATCTATCTCTGTAAAAACCTATATTCGATACAACACTTGGGATCATTATCATCACAGCTCATCAATGTTTGAGAACTGGGCAGTTGTATTGCTCAGGTTCTCATTCATTTGATACCAATTTTGAGTGTGAAGTGAGAAACTCTTCAACCAGGTCAGGATGCACGCCAAATAGAGCTGTAAATTTGATAAACCTGAATAATATGTATATTTCTGTACAGTATAATCTGAATTGACTGTTTAGCATAACTCCTTGTTGTTGCTCAACTAATTGCACTGATATAGTGTTTGTTTTTAGAATGTGTTGATATTATTTATGGATGAGAATACACATTGTTGTCAACTCATCCGTTGATTGAGAATACTCCTTAGATCATTTCCTCTGGATCCCCACGCACTTCAGGATCTAAATATTTGTGTCATCTGCAAGTGATCCGGAATATGACATGCAAGGCTTGTAAAATGAAATGTTGCCATCTTATTATCTCTCTTTGACATTCAAAAGACTTGGATGTAAAACTGCAGAACCAATAACATGGCGAAAACGCTTTTCAATTCAAAAGCAGATAACTGACAACCAAACAAGAGCTTGGCCCATCCTGATCTTGACTTCGATTGTGAAATTTATCTGGCCTATACACCTGACTGTTTAGATGATTAGTGACATTCATTTTATCCATGTTTCTGACCGACGTGTTTGGAATCAGTCACAGTTAAGATAATGCACTAGGGGGGTAAATGAGTCAAGACTTATATGTTATAAAATTAATAAATAAATAAAATTATTCTAAAGTATAAGTTAACTTTGGTCAGCATTAAAATTTTGAACTTTACCATATAAATTTGCACCACAAAACACTGAAATTATAAATAAGCCAAACCTATTTTCACTACAATACCAAATCAAGTGGGCCATACAGACCCACAAGCACCCCTGCCTATCCGTCCCTTAAGGTTTACTTGACCATAATAATTCCAACACTAGCGGAGACTAAGGGTGTTTGTTTTTTTTTTGCTGATTTGGTGGTTAGATTTGATTCGGTCTGAGTTAGATATTAGATCGTTAGTATTTAATTTTGAATTTCTTGCTATTCGAGTCAGATCTAATCCCTGATTCAGATCAGATATAAGAATACCTTTAATTTATTGGACCAAAACCTTGATTCATATATAGATGAATCAGATTTAACATAAAAAACAAACATATAGAATCAGATGATTCCAATCAGATCTAGATGAATCAGATCCAAAAAAAACAAAAACAAATATGGTGTTCTCTTTTGGTTGATGTAGGAAGCATTACTCATTTCAGATAACTCTGCTTTGATATGCTACACCAGAAATCAAGTTGCAGCGGTGGATTTAAATCATTCGTGAGTTTTCCCAAGAAGAAAAGGTGGAAGAAGACTGACTGACTGACTGACTGGTGTATCCGCCCCTTGACTTAGTGCTCATCAAGTGGAACTGTGCAGCGGACCCACATCTATCCAAGTGGGGTCTATCCTAAAGCATAAAGTAAGCCGTCTTTGACACACATACCACGTGGGCAACAAATAAAAAAAAAGAAAAAGAAATCAAAACCAATATACATATAACATACTCTCCTCTCTTCTTCCACGGTGAGTATTCATACACAGACGAGTGGCAACAAATACGGAAGGAGGAGGCACATTTCCGGTATTTAAGCATCATAAAAAATCCAACCTGGAAAATGTGTCAGTCGATTCTTTGAATACATAATTAATAACTTTTTTCCGGGTCCGACTACCACCACCAACCAGCAACGCTCCCTTTCCCAAAAACTTTAATTCCTTTTTCTTTGTCTTTCCTTTAACAACAATTATTCTCTCATTCGTTCACTTTGATATTTGGGTTTCTTTCTTTCTTTCTCTTTGTCTATCACCCCAACGAACAATTCAAAATGAAGAAGCAACAGCAGTTAGAATTTGAAGATGATCATGATAATCCAAACAAGACATTTGATGAAGTCTCCATGGAAACTAGTAAAAGCTTCGTTAAAGCTCTGCATGTTAGTACCTCTCTCTCTCTCTTTCTATTGATTTCTTTCTATTGATTGTTTAGTTAGATCTGTAGATTGTTTTTAAGTCTATCTACCTTTAATTAACTGTTTTTGAGCTGGATCACACTAGCTTTTACACTTCAGTTTTGATTCATTGGGATTAGGTAGAAATTAGACCAGTAATTGTGAATTTTGTCTTTTTTTGATTGATTTTTTGTTTTTAATTTCATCAACTGTTTTAATTATGCAATGGAAATTGTGTTGGATTTGATTAATTTATAATAAAATTTATTTGATTATTAGAATTGTTAAGTTGGTCAAGAAATAGAAATTTTGGAACCAAATTCAGTTACAGTTATTCAGAATTCCATATTGGAATCAAGTTGGATCCCACTGTGTTTGTCTACTTATATATCATGTATTGAATCCATTTTGACTGTTTGCGGAGGAAGACGATATCTTGTAATCTGTGTATTGATTGGAATTACATTTATCAATTTGCTCAAGTTTTGTGTATGTTGTTGCCGTTTGATTGTTTATCAGGAATTAAAGAACTTAAGGCCTCAGCTATACTCTGCAGCTGATTATTGCGAAAAGTCGTACCTTAACAGCGAGCAGAAACAGATGTAACAACACTTTTCTACTACTCCCAATGTTTTTGCTGTATATTTGTTACATTGATTAACGTTTGCACCGCCACCTCCATCATAACAATGCTACGTGCCTGATTCTAATAACTGTATGTCTAACTGGAAATTCGTTCACATGTCAGACATCAAACATCAAACATCAAACATCAAGGTCTTGAACATGTTATCCGTTCGTTCTGTCTTCTGATAAACCATCATTTTGTGCTTTAGGGTACTTGACAACCTGAAAGATTATGCAGTGCGAGCCCTTGTTAATGCTGTTGATCACCTTGGAACTGTTGCGTACAAACTAACCGACCTCTTTGAGCAACAAACGGAAGATATCTCGACCATGGAGTTAAAAGTTACATGTCTCAATCAAGTAAAATATTGTTCACTCTGCTTTGAACTGTTAACCTGGATTACTTACATAAATCAGCGAGATAACATTGAATGTTGTATTTGTTATTGTTAGGAACTTCTTACTTGCCAAACTTACATGGACAAAGAGGGTCTAAGGCAGCAGCAGTTGTTGACATCTGTTCCAAGACATCACAAGCATTATATTTTACCAAGTAAGTTCTGAATTTTATTAGCTTCTTTATGAGTGATAACAAAAACCGTATGAGTAGTTCTAACTTGTATAAATTGATTCCTTTGAATTAGATTCTGTTAATAAGAAGGTGCACTTTAGTCCACAAAATATACAAATGGATGCAAGACAAAAGCTTATACAAGCAAAACCACGTATCTATCCTTCAGGTAATACAAATGGGTGCAAGGCATAACTGAAGTCCTTTCTTTCAACTGTACTTTTTGCTGGTGTAATCTAGTGGTCTGTTTTAATTTATGTAACTAGGTATCCCGGCATCACAAACTCTTTCATGGCATTTATCATCAGAAACGTCTGTGAGCGGGAATCAGCAGTTGCCAACAAGGTAAGTTTATGTGTGCGCTTTTGTTCAGCTCAATTTTAGCATGGGAAATATATTGCTCATTCATATGGATTGATGTCTTCTTGAACAGTCCAATTCACTAATCTTCTGACTGTTGAAGAGTGTCCAAAAGAAAATTCATGCCATCGACTTATTGTCCTACCATGTGTTATTTCTTAATAGTAGCCTTCATTACGTATCAACCTAGACTGCCTAATGCATCCGTGTAAGCTAAATGGTTTTCAAATAATAATGCAGCAATGAAGACACAAAAGCCCGTGGAGCAACTGTTGCAGCCTTTCAACTGCTAGGTATCTTTTATTAGTATTATCTTATATGGAGGTCCCTTTCCAGTTGAACTCTTTCGAATGCTTCATATGATTTATCAAACACAAGTGATAACCTTTCTTTATGTCACCTCTTTTGAATTGTAGATGGTGAAGATTCTGTATCTGTATCAGGTTCCTCAGCTCACCAAAACCTGTCAGCTGTTGGAGGTCCTGCTTCGAATGTAGCTTTGCCGTCATTTGGTGTCACCCGAAGGGTAACTTTAAACTTAACCATACAAAAACATTCTATAATGCATTATTCTATCAATTTGATTTTTTTTCTCTGAAAAATTATTAATCAAAATGCGAAACTAGCCCTTGTGTAATTAGGCTTTATTCGTCTGCCTCCTCTGTTTGCATCATAAGAATTGGTCATGTGGATTAGAAAACTGTAACCAGATTGTTTCTTAGTTACTAGATAAAGCTGTTATGTATTGAGAATATCAGTAAACCTGACGAGAACTTCCTCTTCTCTTGTCTGCAGGATTCTTCAACAACAATTGCCTCAAAAAAAGGGGCAAATAGATCCTTTGACAATGGTGGTCGGAAGATTATACGTGCTCCAATTCGCAGCAGAAGCTTGCTGTCAGCGTTCTTGGCTAAACAAAGAACTAAGGCAGGTTGTATATCCGGATAGCCCTTATGGGAACTATGTAGTTCCTGCACTGAATTTGTGCTGTATTTTTTTTTAATTTTTTGAGTAAATAGCTAAGAGTATTGAGTAGATTGTATCTTTCTGTAAAGACTGATCCCCCCCATCTCTTGTGTCCCCTCCACTTAACAACTTCCATCCTGAATATCATTTGAAGATTTATCCCAGTTAATTTTTCTCTTTCTTTTTTGAGTATATCCTCTTCTTCTTCTAAGCCCAGTCCCAAACAAACTGGGGTAGGCATAGGCTAGAAAGGAAAAGAAAAACGAGGATTTCCCAAGCAGTCATCCATCTTGGTGATGCTCTTAAATGTATATATATACTTTTGATTAAAATCTTAAACTCGAAAAGGGTCGATATTGAATATGGGATTAATACTGAATAAAACATGAACACTAGATTAACACTGGACATGGCACACGAATTATAGCACATGGATTTCGACACGCCAAATGTTGCACTTGGATTGTGGCTATACACACGGGATTAAACACTAAAACATGAAGTTACACACCAACCAAGACTAGCTCTGACTAGCCCTAGTACCATCTTATAAATCCTTGTGAGTAACTATCCTCGATAACTGGATTGCAAGAATAGAGTTACCTAAAGATACTTATTGCTTATTAATTTTATAAATACGAAAGATCTGGATGATGTGAGACTATTTCTAACAAAACTCACCTATTAAAACCCAAATATTTTCCAAACGCTAGAATCACTGCATAATTCTGATGAGATTTGGGTTTTTTGATGAGACAAAACCTTGATCAGTGTAAAATCATTGAAAATTCAAACGTGCTAATGCTTTTGTGCAAAATTCAGCAGAATATAAACCAATATTTTGAGTATGAATTTGACCGAATAGATGCTGTAGTTAAAGAAATTTTTAATAACTACTTTTATTTTTTTTATTTTTTTTATAATTAATGTCAGTGTTAGGAGACTGATTTATATTAATTTTAGATTAAGATAAGAATATTAAATTGAGAATGTTATAACTCTTACCGGATCATATTCGGACAGACAGAGAATGCCAAATCTTTATAGATTTAGGTTAAATGTAAAAGTAAGCACCAAATGATCTTTGTGCACATTTCTCTAAAGAATATATATAATTTAACTGGTTCATTATTTATGAACGATATCATTACCGTGTTTAGAATCTTAATTCTCGTCATATAACTCTCAAAATTAAATCAACGGTAAAATTAAAATATCACGTACATATTCGTTAGAAATAAAAATATCAAAGTCAAACCAGTATAAAAATAAAAGAACAGGTCTACCAAAGTTGACTTGACAAGATAAACAGCTTCAATAGTTCAAAAATTAAAATCGACAATCCCCAATCAATGATAGATCCGTTTACTTTAAGTTGTCAATAAATTATCCTGAAACTTATAAAACTTTACAAGAAAATCTCCATTCCTGCAATGGCTTATAGTTAGAGCTAGTTGAAGACTCGGACTTGCTTAATTAAACAGCTCAAGAAAGATCTATTTTGACAAAAAAATAAACAAGCGATCAAGACTTATTTTCAAATTTAGCCCTCAGGGCCATTTTCTTCCTGATCTAAAGCCTGTCTTTATATCTCAAAAACCGGCCTTCTGATCAAAAATCTACTTGGTTACTTCAGAATTTATCTCAAAATCTATTATATGACATAAAATTTACTCCGTGATCCAACAAAATATTGTGGATTACACACAACACAGTAAACACAAACCGTGTGCTAATTAATCAATAAAAATTTGATATCTGGCGGATCCTGAAAATCATAATAAGTTAATGCAAAGCACATCAAGTGCGAACCTGAGAAGCCACTATAAATGTTTGCATACACCAATCTCATGTAGAGTACTAGCAGTGAAATCCAACCCAAAAATTTCAACCGTGAAAGATGTCCAGGCTTACAACCCAGCTGGTTGTGGCTCTGAGCTTATGCTTGCTTCTTCTGAATTTTTTGTACTCTGTCGAGGCAATTGCAAGACCGATTACTGGTTAGTATATAAACCTTCAACTAAAGATTTAATTTTTTTTTACTTAAACCTTAATTATGCGGATATCATTGTAGTACAATGATAATGTCATTGAGTAATAATACCACAATGATCCGAATCCGAAATTTAGTACCACCAAATTCTTTATCCATTAAAAATAAAGAATTCTTAATTATGGATAATAATGATTAATTAACTAATTAATGGATGGATGATGCAGGATCAGCAGCAAATCTATCACTTCAATGTATAGGTCGTCCTTGCCATAATGATCAAGAGAGTAATAATATATGCATATCGTCAAGTTATGGTGGAGGTGTTTGTCGGTTAGCATCTGCTGTGTCATTTGGTGAGAAGCAAGTTGATGTTAATAGGAGAAAAAGTTATATGCAATGTTGTTGTTGGTAGCAGGCAGACCCCGGCCTAGCTTAGAGAGTTAATGGCACTGTCTAGGTTGATGTATCTCGTTCTTTTAATTGCATTGTCCCAAAAGAAATGATCTAATCAACCCTTAATTTTTTTCATTTTGTCACCAAAGTTTACTATGTTCTCACCTCTTTACTTGGATACGAATCCATACAATAAACAGTAAATATTAGCATGCGATGTATAAAAATGCAGTCCTAGTTTCGGGGTGCTAAAAAAAGTAAAAGGGTTGTCACTCTTGGCACTGCTCTTGACGCTAGGAGTAAAAGTTCTAGATTAGGGTTACTTTCCATGCACAAATATTTTTTCTAGCAAAAAAAAAATGCCACATTTTGCACTGCGGCCGGGGTGTGCAAATAAAATAACTCGTCAGCACTAAATAATTTTGGATTAAAGAAGGAAATAACAAGAAGTTGCAATGGTAACTACTACGGGATGGCGAAGTTGAGCAGGGCAAAACTCAAATTTTACCCTCTTTACATGGTCGTCAAAAATCTACTTATTCCTTTCTAACTCTTTGGTTTTATTTTCCTTGTTTTTTGAGTATATCCATATATAGGGTGTAGAGAATATATGCTCTTAAATTCAAACCAATTCCAAAATCCAAATGACAACATCCTTGTTTGTTATATATGGCTAATAAATATATTTTCAAATCTTGAGAAAATTATAAGTTAACGCCAGAGATACCGAAAAACCATTATAAAGGCATCCCTGATCAGTCAAATCAAACAACAATATTGCAAAAGATGAAAATGGGTAGTTCCTCAATGAAGATAGTCATGGCTCTGGCCTTATGCTTGTTGCTTCTTGGTGGTTTCTCAGCTGAAGCAGCAGGAAGGATTAATGGTTAGTATATATACATATATATATATATATATATATATATATATATATTTTGTATTGATAATTTTACTTTTTAATTTTTCCGATATCAATATTTTTTTTCTCTATTTTTTGATAAAAAAAAGGGTTATAATTATATATCACCCCTGCAAAATGTGGCGAAAGATATATATAAATACGTTATGATTAATGGCAATTAGCTAACGCATGAATGATGCTTGTGCCGTTATACAGATGGTGCAGCAGCAGCAGCAGCAACAGCAATAACAACAGAAGGAGTACGGGCTATATGTGTCCACCCAGAAGAAAAATGTCCGGGTAACAAGGATTGTAATAGTTGTTGCACATCATTAGGTTACATCCCAGGCAGGGAATTGGCAGGACTATGTTGTTGTGTAGAATATAAGCCACCCGCCATGAAGGTCTAATTTGATCGCTGCATAATTAGCTAATTAATAAGTATTTTTTGGGGGTTGAAAAATAAGTAAAACATATTTATATGATTTTACCGATGTATTACAATGATGTCCTCTAATGAATTAACATTATTTTGATCAGAAATATATTTCCTTTCTTTTCTTTTAGTAGTTAGTCTGAGTCAGTACTGAATTAGTCTGACTCATGGCAGTGAGTCATTATTGGAACATATTCTACTAACAAATAAAAATCAAATTTGAACCATCTTCAGACTTAAGTTATCACGACCAGAATATAATCAAGTAACAACAATGAGTTAGAATTGTGCTAAGTTGCAAGCCCTTGTAGTGCTCCTGCATGTATATTCTTTTTTTTTTTGACAAAACGACGGAAATTCATTAATTGAAAAGAGGGCTACAAAGATCTATATTTAGTTGGGAGAGAAAAGGAGAAGGATCAGTCCATCTTTTTTCCATCCCCTCTAAACGAGCAGAATTTGCTAAAGTGTTTGCTATCTTGTTCTCCTCTCTACCAATAAAAGTTAAGTTACAAAAGCGGTTACAATTTAAAAGTTTTTTGCAATCTACTATTAAGGTATGACAGGCCCAAGGGCTCGAAGTCGTGATGCCGTTGACGTCATCGATGATCGTCTTAGCATCCTCCCGAAGCAAAATGTGACTCCAGCCTTTCTCCTGTGCCCATCTGAAGGTTTCTCTCAGAGCCATAGCTTCAGCTTGATGACTAGACCCTACTCTGGCCACACCCGAAAGACCTGCAATGAAAGATCCCTTTGGAGTTCGCGCTACGGCTCCATATCCTGCTGCATAGTCAGTTATGGAAAAAGACCCATCAAAATTTATAATAACGTATTCAATTGCAGAAGAAGTCCAATCTGACACAGAACTAGCTTCACTGGTAATGGCCTTTTGGATATAATGCCACTGTTTCGTTTGGTTTTGGGGGATGGGGATTGATATGTTGTTGGTTGGATTCTGATGATGAGCTGGGGAGATTTGGCGATTGCCATTACCTGACGGGAGGTGACTGATTGTGCCTTGCGGCTGGGGGTTAGGTTGAGTTTGGATGACGTTCTGGCTGCACTGAAGATTTGGGATGGTGGGGGTAGTATTGTTGATTTTGGTGATTTGGGTATTGGGTGGGATCGCTGTCTTGGCTATTATTTGAAGGACGGTTGTGGGATTGGGTTTTGCTGCCTCAAAAATAATGTCACACCTGTGTTTCCAGATCCGCCAAAGTATATGGGAAATATAAGCAGTCGAAATTTTATCTTTGAAAGAAATCATGATGTTATGTTTATGCCAAGATTTTATCCAATCTATGATGCAGTTGTAGGACACCATGTTGTTATACAAACAAGGCCAGAGAGTAAGCCAGATTTTTTTTGCTAAGTGACAATGCATAAACAGATGTGTACTAGTTTCCACATTGGTGTTACAAATCGGGCAAAGTTGGTCCTTAATGGCCAAATGTTTGTAAGTTTTATTTCTAACTTTCAGAGTTTGCTTCACTATTTTCCACAAATAAATGTTTATTCTGTGTGGAGTTTTGATACGCCACATTTTCCCCCAGAACCCCGGATCAACATAACTAGAACTGGCATAGGGGATATTGTTTTGGACTAATTTTTTGTATGTAGAGGCTACAGTGAAATTACCATTGGTAGTAAGATTCCAACCCATTTCATCGCGGGCTCCCTCGAGGATAGGAATGATCGATATTTCCTCAATTTGGGCTCTAGTGAACAGATTTCTAATGATGGAGAGGTTCCAATCATTAATATCCTTGTCGATGATTTCGCTAACCCAGTTGAGACCAGAGTTTCTTTGGTTTTCAGTAACTTCCTCGGGTTTCATACTTTTAAGCCAGTTGAAGTCCCATATCCTGACTTGGGAGCCATCTCCAATTGCCCAGAAGTGGTTGTCCCGGATTATACTTATTCCTTTGAGGATGCCTCTCCAGATCCAGGTGTCTCTGGACTTTTTTTGAACAATCAAGGGGCTGTCGGTGGGGAAGTATCGGGATTTTAGGGCCCTAGCCCAGAGCTCGTTGTCATTGTGGACAAGTCTCCATGCGAGTTTTGTGAGCATAACTTCATTAAACCATTTTATATTTTTGAAACCCAGACCTCCCATACTCTTTGGTTGGCAAAGGGAGTCCCAAGCATCCGTAGAGTGGCCTCTAGTTTTGGCTTTACCAGTGTTCCAGAAATTCCTTTGGATTTTATCCATAGAATTTATCGTTTTCCTAGGCATTTCGAGGCATCCCATCTGGTAGTTTGGAAGAGTATTTATGACCGATTGGATCATAGTAGCTCTTCCAGCTTGGGATAGCATTTTGGATTGCCAACCCTGAAGTTTGGTCTCCATGCTATTCAGGATGGATTGAAAATTAAGGGTTCTAACTTTTTTCCTGAAAAGAAGGAAACCTAGGTATTTCTCCTCTTCTTTCATTCTAGGCATGTCAAGCCAGGTTCCTAATGTTTCTTGAAACCCCTCTTCAATGTTCTTACTGCAAAATATCCCCGATTTGTTAAAATTGATGCACTCCGCTAGATTGACTGAATTCCTCTAAAATGGATAAGAGGTTATTCACTTCCACTTGCTTTGCCTCAATAAAGATGAGGCAGTCGTCGGCAAAGAGAAGATGAGATATTGGAGGGCCGGATTTCGAAATCTTGATACCACTCAGGAAGCCTCCATGCAGATTATGAACAGATATGGAGAGAGGGGATCCCCTTGTCTGATTCCTCTAGAGGGTTTGAAGAAATTGCAGGGTTCTCCATTAAGGATAACAGAGTAAGTAGCAGTAGAGATGCATTGGTTAATGAGGTTGCACCATCTATCGGAGAAACCCATTTTTCCTAAGATCGCTAAGATGAAGGACCATTCTATCATGTCGAAAGCCTTACTCATATCCAGTTTTATCCCTAAACTGCCAGAGATTCCTTTTTTCCTTTTCATCGCTTCCACAACTTCTTGGGCAATGATGACATTGTCATGGATATTTCTGGTAGGGATAAAAGCCGATTGGGCCGGAGATATGATTTTGTTAAGAATAGGTTTTAGTCTATTAACCAGGATCTTATATATTATTTTATAACTGGTGTTGCAGAGGCTGATGGGTCTGAAGTCAGCTGGGGTTTGGGGGATCTTGGTTTTGGGAATAAGGGCAATATAGGTATTGTTTAGCTCTTTTAAAATGTGGCCCTTGGTGAAGAAAGTTTTGATAGCTTTCGTTACATCTTCCCCCACAATATCCCAATTTTGCTGATAAAACCATGCTTGGAAGCCATCCGGACCAGGGGATTTCCAAGGATTCATGCTACTGACAACACTTAGGATTTCTTCAGAGGAAGGGACCTCTAAAAGAATTTCATTTTCATGGTCAGAGATTATAGGTTTGAAAAGTTGCAGAATGTTTGGATCAACTATATTTTTACTAGTGGTGCTAATTTCTTCGAAATGCGAGCTAAGAAGCAATTCGAGATTCTCCCTGTTATTTGTCCATTGATCATTCTTATCTTTAAGACTGATTATGTTATTCACTTTCTTCCGATGATTTGTTATAGCTTGAAAAAGCTTGGTGTTTCTATCAGCATCTTTTATAAAGTATTCTCTCGATTTCTGGACCCAAAAACTTTCCTGGATATCATACCAGTGTTCCAAGTCTCCTGCATGTATATTCACTCACACTTGTTGGGTACCCTAAGACATCGGCTGCCAAACTCGGGGAAAGTGTAACCCAAGACCTTGGTTTGTAATCCCAGTGAGTTTCGGACTTAAATCGATGATATTATTACTTAATAACTTTACCACTATATTATAGTAATACCGGCAAGATCTTGGCTTGTGAGCAGTAGAGTCAAAACGATTTTCTACTCCATGATTGTTAAGTTTCTTTTAACAAACGTTCTCCCACCAGAACTAAGCATCCTCCATGTTTCCTATCATCTTTAAACCTCTCTGGTTTGAACTCATTCACATTCTAATACCTTAGATTAGACCTCAGAATAAAAATGGAAAAGATGCGGACTCTAATAGTCAGATCCCACTGTTAATAGTATTAGTCAAACTTTTGATGACGAACATGTGTATTTTCCTATCTTCTTCCTCAAGTCCATGCGTACAATCAGTACACGTGATCTCAAAGTGTTCTCCTCTTTGTTAGACTCCTATGGCCTTAGGGAGAGGCTCGTCCACTGGTGTATTTCGTACATGCTCCATGGATAGAGCGCTTTCAACTCTAGCATTATGTTTTTTTTTTTGACTAATTCTAGCATTATGTGTGTGGTGGAACTTTCAATGTTTTTGAAAATAAAGTCCAACGTCCAAAAATCTTAGTGTATATGAAATTAAAAAAATCACAGGTTTAAATAGATTTAAAAATTAATTATTATTATGACAGTTATTTTTATATTTTTCAAAACCAACGATTCTGCATCGAATTAAGACTTACCGTCTCGGTTTGATTTTACACCAGTTTGTTAATTAAATAAATTGGTGCGGGATTAAAAACTTAAAAACTATTATCAACCAAGTTATTTTTTCTTTTGCGACTTCTTTTTTCTCCTTTTTTGCGTATACCAATCCTATGGCAACAGCCTTGGCTAATTAATTTATTTTTAAAAATCTTGAGAATCCTAAAAGTTAATGCCATTGATTACGCATGGACCCTAATTAAATTTTAATTACCAAACAAAACCACTATAAATGCTTTAATTCCTCAGTAAATCAAATAATAATATTGCAAAAGATGAAAATTGCCTGCAGTTCCTCTTCCTCCTCAATGAAGATAGTCATGGCTATGGCCTTATGCTTGTTGCTTCTTGGTGGTTTCTCTGTTGAGGCAACAGGAAGGATTAATGGTTAGTATTATATATCACCCATGCCAATATCTAGTATTAAAAAAAATTAATGACATTTTAATTTTCCTCAAATCAATATCTTTTTACTCTATTTTTTTTAAAAAAAATACTATCATTTTTTATTTTAGTAAAAACAAGAAAAAAAAAAATTATAATATCTTTTTTAATGGGACAAGGGGAGTAATTCTATACCACTCCCGCCAATTGTTGCGAAAGATAAATTATCATTAATGAGAAATAGCTAATGCACGAATGGTGCTTGTGCCGTCATGCAGATGGTGCAGCAGCAACAACAACCGCAATAACAACAGATATAAATCAGCCAGCAACAACAACCGCAATAACAACAGATATAAATCAGCCAATTGTATGTTTCCTCCCACAAGAAAGATGTCAAAGTGGTCAGGATTGTGTTACTTGTTGCAAGTCATTAGGTTACTCCCGAGGCGCCGTGTTGCTAGAATTTTGTTGTTGTTCAAAAGATGCCATGAAGGTCACTGCATCTTTGCCTAATTAGTAAATATTATTTGGAGTCGAAAAAAGAAATAAAACTTCCTAAATGAAATAAATTTCTACTAGTTTATTCTCTAAGAGGGTCATGTTTTGATGAATTTTACATCATTTTGGTTTATTTTTCTTTCAACAGTTTGAGTGAATTGAACAGAGTCACTGAACCAACCTGACTCATAGCACTTATTAATATATCTATTGGGAGAGCCCGTCTTAATGCCGGAATATCTCATGAGCACTCAGCGTGCTTTGTAAAAATTTAACATTCACCAGACCAACAATTTATTAACAATCATATAAATGGTAATAATACATTCAAACAATTTTAAAAATAAAAAACAAAACAATAAAGTCGACGACAGACGGTAGTACTAGTACGTTTCCGACCGCATCTATTCTACCCCAATGCTTTATGCAAGTCTTCTTCACACTCTCTAGTGACAGAACACGATAATATGCCCTAAGTTTTGCACCCAATTAAAGCACACTGTCCCAAATGACGTGCGGATGTAGCATTACAAGATAAATCACTAGATTAAACACGTTGAACAATGAGGGGTAAGCCGTTTGTTGGTCTAAGAGAAAGCATGATAGCAGGAGAATGGTTGTAACTCGGGGAAAGAGTAAACGAAAACCTAGTGAGTAATAGAGTTAAAACGATTTTGTACTCCATTATTGTTAAGTTCCTTCCGATACACATTCTCCCACCAAAACCGAACGGCAGATACCCCATTTTATGGTTGCATCCTCCATGTAGAGTATCATCTTTAAACCTCTCTGGTTTGAACTCATTCACAACATTCCCCCACAGATCCGGGTCGTGATTCATGCCTACCAAATCGACCCATATGTTTGTTCCGTTCGGAATTATGAGATCACCAACTTGAATGTCTTCTCTTGCTTGTCTCTGGACATTTGGTGCTGCAGAATATAAGCGCAAGACTTCATTCATCACCCATCCCATCTGTACATATGCATATTCAAGATGGTTAATATACCAAGTTGTTATCGCCCACAGCCTAATTACTGTTGAAAATCGGTTTGCAAGGAAATAAATAGAAACATGAAAATTAGTTTACCTTCTTTAGTTTACTGATATTAGTGAGATCATCTAGAAGCAATTGGCCTTCTCCAGTGACTTGTTTGATTTCTTCTCTAAGATGATATTGCCATTTTGGGTGCAAAGCTAGTAGGAACAAAGTCCATGTGAGTGCCAAAGCTGTTGTCTCATGGCCACTAAAAAATAAAGTCTTGCATTCATCAACTAACTCCTCAACACTAAGTTTCTTACTTTTACTATCATCTTGAAGCATAATACCCAGAAAATCTTGTCCATGGTCATTATTATTATTATTACCTATAGATTCCTTTCTTGATCTTATAATCGATACAAGTATCTCATCTATTTCTTGTCCTAGTTTTCTTGCTTCTCGTGTTTGCTTTTGGTATATGAACTTGCTAAAAGGTACGCCTACTAATCTGGTCGAGTTGAACAGTGCTAATTGCATTGCTCTCAACTTCTCAAATACATTCCGTCCGTTCTCGTCATTAACAATATTATTACCGAAGCTTGTCTTCGCTATAATCTCGGCGGTCGTCTTTGTTATATCTTTTTCGACGTCGATCTCGTGCTTATTGTTGTTAGAATCCAATATGTTGCTCCAATGATCTAACATTGTAGTTGCAGAATCCACCATTACATTTGCCATGGCCTGCATGCAAGTACATATTAAGGTGAGATTATTATTGATTAATACCGAAAATGACATTCTCTGAAAGCCATACTCAAAGGAGATACACCCTTTGCCCCAGAAAAATTGATATTTTTCACTTTTTTTCATCATGCATATGTTTAGATAAAAATGAAAAAAATATAAATTTTTTTTGGGACTGAGATAGTACAATATATGCATGTAGGTACCTTTAAGTTGGATGGTGAGAATGCAGGCGTAATGATGTATCTATGGTGAACCCAATCCTGACCTTCAACCATGAGAAGTCCATGATTACCAAACATGGGTTTTCTATCATCTTTGAATACTCTTGGTTTTCCCCAACTTTTCCCCATGACTCCCGAAGACATCTGCTTTATAAATTGAGGATCTGATACGTACACAAATGGCTCCGTACCTAACCAATATATGAACACCTTTCCTGCAAAAACAATTAGTAATTTGTAATGGTTAATAACAGAAGGCAATATATGTTTTTACTGTCTCTTAAAAGAGAATGGGCTTCTGCAGTTGTGGTACTCCAGTAATTTATAAGGTGTATAATATCTAACAAGTATGCACGTAACATTTTAATCTTATTTTTTTTAATTTAATTTTGAAAATTATACAACAAGGGATGAGATTCTTAGCGATTGTGAAACCAACTTAAACAATCAAATCAACATGTGTCAACTTAACACTCTTTAAAAGGAGTGTGCCCTGAAAAATGCATAGTCCTGTGATTCATATATATACCATGAATGATGAGTTTAAGACTTACCATACAATCTACTCCATTGAGAAAAGTAAGGGAAAACTATGGAGTGGATATCATGAGTGATTTCAAATGATTGAAGATGATTGTCGTCAGAAACTAATGGTATGATTTTCTTATCCCTGACCATTTTTCTTATTTCCGGAATGTTCCCCAGCGGGAAACTTGGTGGAGGGCCATTGAACCCATTCCTCTTAAGCTTGCGATGAGCTAGAATTGGTGAAATCCAACATGAATGGATTACTATTACTACTGACCAAAGAATCAAGATGCTAACAGCTGATAGCATTCCTTGAACTAAAATTGAATCAGCAAAATCCATCTCCTTCTGTCTTCAAAATACAATTGATATGTCTGCAGTTTGACGAAGAATATAGAGATATTCTGCCTACTATATATATATAGCATGGATGGGTAGAGCTTTCAATGTATCATTCTCTATATTTTTCAATCTCTTGGTAAAAAAAATGTACTTTTTGGTCGGTTTTTTGGCCAGTGGGAACTAGATCGGCTAACAGTCAGTTTTTAGGCCAGGTACGAAATTAATTATTCAGCGGTTCCTTTTGGACGGAATGCCTAATTAAATTTATAGGTTGGACGGCAGCTATAGAAAATCCAAGTGTGATCGCAGATGTAGTTTAGCAGCTGAGAAATGCCATATTAAGCATAGACAGTGCAATAAAATACTTAATTTAGTCAAAAAGATGTGTTGAAAATTTAATTAGGCCTTTAATCGTTGTTAGGTCCTAGGGGCTTTAGTATCCAATTGTCCATCGCAAAGTTTGGTCTAGCATGAATTCCTCGTTTTGCACGTTTGGTAAAGCCTTTTAACTCTTTTTTGTTTTTGACTGGAAGAAATAGCAGCAAAGAAAAAGGACTGTTAACAACTGAATCCCAAATAAATGTTAGACAAAGTAAAGCCATGAAATAATGGAGTATGCAAAGACCCGCTAAGCAATGTGCATTTGACAACAACGACTGTTTGATTGGTGTTTGTTAGAGGTGTAAAATATGTCGGTCCAGCATAGCATATTCCACGAAGTTATGAGTTTGTTAAATGTCGTATTGTGTTGTATTAGAAATTTAACCGTGAAAACGTATATATTTTATTTTAAATTATTTATTTATTTATTTTATATTCTTAAAAACCGAAAAACATCATTTCTAGTTAGTTTATTAGAGATATTGATTACAGTAATGTTCCCGTTTTCTGTGGGTTCGACCCATGTTTACCGTTGTCTACATTGTAGAGCCGTACGATTGCAATTATTATAAATAGATATTTTCCAAATCATTTCAGTCAAGCAATGATTATGATTACTTACCTCCAAAGTAAGTTGGTGAGCCAGTTTCCATGTTTACGAATTACTTTGATCCCAAATAATCCTAATGTTGTTTAGAATAGCTTTTTACTTTGGTCCCAAATAAACTTGTTTCCTTATTTAGAACATTCAAGCAATATGGTTTCTTTCCTTTGATAGAAGCCGTAAGAATGGTAAACAAGTACTTCCGAAAAGAAAAATACTTCTAAAGTTTATCTTCTATCCAATTAGAAAAAAATTTAACTTACTCACAATAACATGGTACTAGAATGTAAACCAATAAACGTGTGAAAAATTTACCTTGTAACACAAAAAAAAAATGATACATACATTTGTCATAAAGACCGCCATGATTTATATGGCCTAACCCAGACCAGCAGATATCACAAGCAGCAAATTGTTAAATCAAGATCTGTTGAAATTAATTATCTTATATATGATAGTATCAACCCGTTAAAAATGGTATCAATATTAAACACATCGTACATGTTGAACATTTTAAATCACAATAGATCTCAAAAATTAACATTGAGATTACGGGGTATTATTTTTGAGGTCGGAAACATTTACCACCAGGGCCACCCATTGCTAATACATTTCCGTCTCCCTTAAAATCTACATTATAATATCCACAGTTACTTTGAACCATGATATCTAAATCATGTAAATCATTTCCAATAGCTACAAATTCACCGTCATAATTTATATACTCCATGTTTCTTAATTCACATTCACGTAAAGGCCCAAGATGGAGGATATATCCGTTCCCCATTTGTGGCCCAATTCCAACTTTATTTACGCCTGCGCTCCCTCCAAATAGTATTCTGTCTGCACCTTCTTCTAAATTAGTGAGTATATTATTTGGCCAATATCCAATCGCTTCATTAGGTCCAGGCCCATAACCTAGCCACCAGTTACCTGTGTATTTATCCTTTAAGAAAAAAAAAAGAATAGTAAATCAAGTACCACCCACAGTCACAGAAAATTATACTGTAAAACTAATTTTTGGCAAAAAAATTATTGGGGGATACCAAAACAATTTTATCAAACTTAATCATTTTTTTCCGAGTCATTGAGATAAATAAATACCTTTGTTTGATACTGGGTCTATGAGATACTATAAGTATTCAGGACTGTGTCTATACGGTGTTGGCGTAGATAATTTCCATTGGTTGATAGTAATATCATAAATAATATAGATTTTAAGAATATAAAAATTAAATAAATATAAATATTACTATGTGTAAAATGTTACCGATATAAAATATCTCTCTCTGATCTACATTTAGAAAGATTTGTTCAAATTTACCTTACAATATATATTAATGGAAATTGTAGCATGATCTTTGGATAAAAGTTATCTCATTTTAAATGAAATTCAACCAGCTGTAATGGGAGTACTGAAGATTGTAGTAACAATATAAATTTATTTTTGGAAAAAATATAAAATCACAGTGTAGTTAGTCTTTTTGGTACCTGATAGACAGAGAGCCGAATAAAAGACCGACGCTCTTGAGTAGAAAGAGGAAAGATGGGGATACCAAGGTAGTAACTCTTGTGAACTTGAACAAAACCAGGACAGAAATTGTTGTAACAACGAGTACTAAGCGAATCATTACTCTGTTAAATTAGATGAAAATTGAACTTTATTTTACTAATATTAAAAATAAAAAAAAATATTATGTCCGTTTTTAAAAGGTGTTATTATCATTTTTTTTATTTTAGTTTAATAATATGTCAAATTAAAAAAATGATAGTAATTTTTTAAAAAAAAACGGAGGGAATATCAGTTATCTGACTCCTACTCCTTTTTACTAATGATCGGTTGAACATACTTACAGTCCAATACCCAAATAAACGTGGCAAATCATCACTGTACATCGACGATACCTAGCATTATGAAAATTTATTTAATTCCCTAGTTTGATGATAAAAAATAACTTTATTTAATAAATGTAAAAAACTTACTATCCATCCAGCCTGTAGACTGTTAGTAGTAAACTCTCGATCTGGATCACCATTTTCAATCCAAAATTGAGTTGCACTATACTGATCTTCAGCTACAAGTGGTTTGTGTACGTCCATATCAGCACTGGCCCCATGAAATAGTTTCCTTTCATCACCATTTTTCACGATGATACGAGCTAGACCCTGTTCAATAAAACTCCTTTTTATACATAAAAAAAAAAGAAAAAAGAAAACTCCTTCTTAAGCATGTAATGCACATAAAGAATGAAATTTTCGATAACTTACAGATAACCCCGGTTTAGTAAGATTGGGAGACTTGTTTTTCTGAAAGAAAGATCTGGCTTTTATTAATTCTTCCTTTGTTGTCCTTCTATTTGGCACTGTACCTTCTGGGCATTCGATATCGTCAGTTCTAAAATTTAAAGGTTCAACATCATCACCAGTTTTGGATGTTATCTCTTTTGGATTAAAAGTAGGTTTCATCTATAAATAATCCAAAATACAACGATAATAATATAGTCAGATTAGATAAAATGTTTATACATTATGTAAATATGACTGAAAAAGAAAGGGTTACCGTACTTGGATTTTGTGATTCTCGAGCAAAGGATGATCAAATGCAAGTTGCTTATTGATATCAATACAATCAACCGTGTCGCCCCATGCAGTCTTTCAAGATAATAAACAACCAATTACATCGTAGTATACCAGTTATAAAGCCGCAACGAAAAGGGAGTAATAGAAAAAGAGAAGCTTACATGTATGGTCTTGACTGGAGGCTTATTGAGAAACTCAAGTTGTCGTTCCAACTTCTTATTTTCTTCGATTGATATTTTTGTTCTCCCTCCCTCGATTCTAATACTGGCTGTACCCAAACAGAAAAGAACTACAAAAACTATTAGGAAATTTTCTTTGGAGTTTCCCATTATTTGGTATCAACAAGATTTTTTCAAGTAATGTTATTGCATAACAGAGAAATTTGTAGTTCTGATCTATATAGTAGAACCAATAAGTAATTTCCAATTTTAGATTATGAGATAGTCTATTGCAAAAACAAGATTTTAGAGACAATATACTGTTCTAGTTTTGGTAACAAAATTTGGTGAAATTTTCACCTTAAATACTCGGATTATACACAAAGTATATGATTCAATGCACCAGTCCAGTCCAATCCAATATGTATATAAGATAATTCACACTTTTTAGCTACATCTAATTTGTTGTGGGGGTAAAATAATTAAATTCCATATATATGTAAGTCGTGATGCAGGTATAAAGGATCCATATTTAGATGATTCCGAACGTGAATGCAATAGATGAATCCATAATGGCAGAATCCATTACTATGAAAGCAAGTCATATTCTGTAATTCAATACATTACTAGATATGCATATGTATAAGTTATCTTACGTAATTCCGGTGAGATTTTATCGTGCAACCGTTTCTCGGTAGTCATCACTGTAAAATCAAAATCAATCATAAAGTTTTCCATAACTCTAATATAATTCTAGACAAACATTAAGGAAGAAAAAAAATCCGTGAAAACCGATCTTCTCACATAGGGATCGGACCCGCCTTCCCAGGATTAACAGGAGCTCATATTCAATAAGTAATAAGTGAGTGGGTCAATTTTGAGGGAGTTTTTTTCTTTTATGTTTCTTAAGATTTATTGTTTTTTAATAGGTATACCAAAATTTTTTGAAAGAGAGTATCAATTTTCTAAAGGGACATTTCTATCAATTTGGGACGTGTCTTTTAAAGATATCCGTTCATTTGAAATGTGCCATTTGCTATCAAGTTAGTAAAATACCCTTTCATTTCAAATGTAACCTCTAAAAGGTGTTGTTGAAAACCATCGTTACCGACATGGCAATAATAGGACATTAGTATTATTTTAACCTCTAAAAGGTGTTGTTGAAAACCATCGTTACCAACATGGCAATAATAGGACATTAGTATTATTTTCGTTATTTTCGTTATAACTTTGTAACCATAGTCTTCGTATATATATAACCTTCGTTGTAATATTTTATTGCTGAAAATAAAAATAGAGAGAAAAAGAATAAAAAGAGGATAATAAGTTGTATTTCTATACCTTTAACAAAATTATTTAGATATATTGAGGCGAGTAATCTTTTTACTTGGAACATTTAATGCCCTGCATTTATGATGTTTACAGAAATGATATAATTTCTCCAGTATTCCACAATACATTTGATGAATTTCGTAGCACACCATCAATTATCACCAAAAATGAACGTAAATTGATGCAACACAATATGTTTGATAACAAACTTCATATTTCAGTAATGCACACTAGAACTATTCAGTTTGGATTTTTCTCTTCCTCTCTCTATATATCAAACCCAATGAATAAGAAGGTTCAAAAGAAACTTTTGAAAAAATCCTTTCATGAAACGTCACATCTTTTAGATAAATATATTTAAATTTAAATTAAAAGGGTTCATATGAATGGACACATCAATCCACAACTAACTAACTAATTAACTAATAATATTCTAATTTAAGAAGATGACGTGGTTCAATCATAGATCAGAATGATCAAAGAGTCGGCACGTCAACATTAAGGATTTTCTTTTATATAAGAGCTTTTCCAATGGAACATGAATGTTTTATATGTGGCACCGATCACTTTTAAGACACCATCTAGGTATAAAATTCTAAATATTAGGGGAGTAAAATAAATTTTCTCTCCAACCCATAAAATTTTCTATGTTCTTTTATTTATTTGTAGATATATAGTTGGTTAAAATTATTTCTATTTTTATAGACTGTTATAGTTAAAAGTGTGACTAAGATGGGAAGACATCCTTTAGTTGAATGTCTAAAACTAGAGGTTCAACTAGCTAGAGGATGTCATACCTTTTTTTTCATCATATCATCCTCTTAGAGCATCCACAATCACGCGACGATATCCAACGATCAAAGATCAAAAAATTTGATCTTTGATCCGTCTCAAAAACAACGGGGTATGATCAAGCGAGGGCATAGGATTCCGCTTGAACGTAAGCGAAGTATCAAGATGCCGCTTGAAAAGACGGACGAGAGACTACTAGCTCGCCTGATACAAGCGAGATTCTGCTCTATCGCCTACAAAAAAAAAAAACACGGGCGGAGTACCAACATTTCGCCCACTAACTAAGCGAAACATCAGAGTTTCGCTGGTAGGAACGAGAGGCCAAGATTTCGTCTATGTATTATGCGGATAACTCGTGTAAAAATTGTGCAGGGCGAGATGCAGGGATACCGCTTGGGTAGAAGCGGAAGCTTGGAATCCCGCTTGGATGAGTAACATACCCGGGCGAAATTATAAGGCCCCGCTTGGTACTAGGCGAGATCTCAAGATCTCGCCCGTGTACTTTTTTTTTTTTTTTTTTTTTTTTTTTTGGTATAAACCCTACCTTTTCTTCCCACTACCAAGCGAACCCTTGGGGTCTCGCCCAACTCCAAGCGGAGCCTTGGGGCCTCGCCCAACTCCAAGCGGACCCTTGGAGTGCTGCCCATGTCCAAGCGACTCGGTAGCATCTCGCCCGTGTAATGAAATTTTAGGCGAAATCTCTGCTATTCGCTTATGAGTAGGCGAGCTTCTGGTTACTCGTCTGGTGGAGCGAAAGTTTAGCGTAACGCTTGAGCTGGCGAAATGTCAACCCTTCGCTCGTATTTTTAAGCGAGATGCTGGTCCGTCGTTTGTTCACAAGCGAGGGAGTAGAGTTTCGCTCGACTATAACTTTTGATCGTCGATCAGCGACTTCTTTTAATCCTGAACAGTGATTTTCAACGATTATAAACTAAATTTAATCGCACCGCTGTGGTTGAATTTTACCGATCATCGATCAAATTAAATCTTTGATCGACGTTTTGATCGATGATTGTGGATGCTCTTATCAATGGATTTGAAATAATATTTTATTAATATGGTCGTATATCCTCTGTGTATTATGATTAACTTTTTTACACATATTCTATTGAAAAATCTCTAAGAACTATTCATTAATCGATATATAGTCATACACCCGGAATAACCTTGACCACTATGACCCATCACCACAGGCCCATCTCAATACGAAACTACGTTATTTAGTTTCCCTATAATGGAGATTTTACTTCTACATGTCCACAAAAATTTACTATGAAATAATGACATAAATCCCGAAAATCCATCATCTTTAATTATCATTAGTATATTTGGTATATCCAATTGTAATCAAGTCCTAAAAATCCCATGAAATAAGGATCGGGAGCACAAAATCCTATTGTAATTAATGAAACCAGCCTACTCGATCTCTAAGCCACTATATATATGCACTATACCAATCAAGCTATGAACAAGGGAAAAAAAAGCGTGTAGTTCTTCGATTGAAGCAACAAATAATGTCTAATCTCACTGCTACTAAGATGGTTGTGGCTCTCGCTTTATGCTTATTGCTTCTCGGTGGTTTTTCTGTCGAGGCAGCCGGAAGGGTTAATGGTTAGTATACGGGAAAAAAAGCCAAAAATGCAGACTCAACTGGGCATTTAACATATTAAGATATTTTTTTAGGATTTTAAAACTCCGGACAGAACTCCAACCATGCTGTCCAAAATAATGCATTTTTTGTTTTCTCTCTTATTATATTCAGTTTCAAGAACTTTAACTTTTTTTTTTTGCCCAAATAATCAGATCTTTAAATTAAATAAATGATAGAAAAGAAAACTAATGGTTGATGGTTGTGCGGTTTTGCAGATAATTGTCACTACTCAGGTCAATGTATAGGTGATATAGACTGTACTGAACACTGCAGATCACAAGGTTATTCTCGTGGATCATGTAAAATTCGAGTTATTAATCCTTCTTCAAAAGTAGATTTGGAGGTCATTGATGTTGATTATAATCAACCAGGAGACTGTTGTTGTCTACACTAGACTAGTGCTTATATGTACACATTTCATAAGCTTATATAATGAGATATTGGGATACCACCAAATAAATGAAAAAGAGATCCAAGTATTTTGTTTGAGCTGAATAAAATTATTTCACCGCGATTTTGTGTGTCTGAAGTGCAGTCGTTATCTCTACCAATGTTTGCAAAATGGGGTTACAAGCGAGTCATGGGATATTTGTGACCGTCGTTGTTTATTACACCACTAGGATCAATATGTGATTTATATGATTTTTTTACAGCTTTTCTATCCAGGGACGGAGCCAGAAAACCTCGTATAAGGAGGTAAATTTTTATAAGGGCAAGCAGAAAGGTGAAAAAAAGATTTGTGATAGGTAAGAAAAGGCTTAGAATAATCGATCAAAGATTTGGATATATAGTGGTTTGAAAGGTCACATCACACAGCCAATGTTCTTGCCAAAATAGGGTTTTATTCCTTTGCCCACTTTGTAGATGATTCCCTCTTTGAACTTTGACATTCCCCCCTCAAAAATAAAATAAAATAAATGTTGTTCCCTTAAAGGAGTTTCTGAAATTATGATCCCTGCATCTCATGGTTGGATTTTTGATGTTGTATTTTGCGGCAAAAAATAAATTTCAGTGTTTTGCAGTCCTTGTAGTGTCTTAGGATGAGCAGGGCAATTATCTACAACCAAAAGAACTGCAAAACACTTGTATGTTAAATTGGACTCAAGACGAAATAAAAAGATGGCCTCTTGACAAATTTAAGATACAAGTGTTAGCCGTATATCCATACCCAACTCAATCCCACATAGATGAGTATGGCACACTTGTATGTTAAATTTGTCAAGAGGCCATCTTTTTATTTTGTTTTGAGTCAAATTTGGATTGGAGCTACTGTATTCACACAATGCTTAAGTAGGAGCCATTGTTACACTCTTTTGTTGTGCTGCGCTTCTTTCTGTTTTAAGATCAAATATATATAAATTTATACAAATCATACGAATATATTATATTATACGGAGAATTATATACGGTAAAAGTTTATTAGAAAGTTATTTGAATTGAAAATAAAATCTTAAAAATGTATTTACCATAGGATTTTTTTTTGTTTTTAGCTCAATTTTTTTTATGTTATATTATAATTTTAAATTTTAAATATTTTAATAATTTAATAACTTATTAATTTATTCATAAATTAATACTTCAATAAATTGCTAAAATTTAACAGTTCCAAGGTTATTAATTTATCGAAGTTTTAATGTATAATGTATAAATCGATCGCAACCTCTTTTTTCCCCCTGAAACGTGGATTGCAGTATAAAAAAAACTAGAATCCAACATTGTGTAAAGCGAGAGCAAGACTAAAACAAAATCACAGGACGAGCCAGTTGAAAATTGCACACCTTTCCCAACTTGCTACCAAACCTAAAACTTATTCGATACTAGGCTTCCAAGCCAATTTTGTTTTACTTATTAAGAAATAATGAACCACACAATTGAATGCTTCAGTGATTAAGTGCCCAAAAATCGGCATAGTCATTCAATGATCCCGTATTAATAAGATTGCCCCCGTGTAGATAACTTTGATAATTTATGAACTCCAAGTTTACACCACCATCCAATCTTCCCATCATTGTCTTGTAAAATGCGGGTTTCTCTCGTAGTTCCGTTAATAACTTTTGTCTTATATAAATGATTTCACAACCATTGTATTCCTTGGCACGGTACTGAAATGGCCTTAGTTGTCCAACCGCAATGTGAAAACCACAATTGTCATCGCCAGGGACGTCGTCAATGGATATGACTTACTCATGAATGATTTGAGATAGTTCTTCCAGGTACGCCATATCAACAAATGTTCGCTTTAGCTTCACGTCTCCAATAGGTGGTTCGCTTGATGCAATGGAAATATCGGACCTCTTTTCTTCATATCACGTTCACTTGGTTCGGCTTTTTCCTCACTACTCCGACCTCGATTGTTTGATTCTCCGGTGTATATTGCCACAGTGTACTCGTGACCCAATGGATTTTTATAGTTAGCGTGTATGTCACCATGGCTCTTAGCCAAAATCTTGACATATTTCCTCTTTTGTTACCTTGTTTCTTTAGTGTTTGGCCTACCTTTGGGCTTACATTTTTCCGATTCGTAAATATTCGTCATAGTGTGTGGATAGATGATCGTCCTCATGTCATCCCAAAATAGTTGTCGTTAGATTTTGTTCATGTTGTTGTACATCTTAAGTACAATTCTTCCTAACTCGGTATCCCCAAACTCTTCTTCGGGATCTTCCGTGGGAGGGTTGAAAGTTAATTGTTTCCAAATGGATCAATATCGTCTAAAGGAATTACACCAGATTCATATTTCATTATAATAAGGCGACAAGGTAATCCCATCGACTTTCTTCATGTTACAAACACACACCTCGAGCGACTTGATGTCTCAATCCTCAATCAAATCGACTTCAACCATCAACTTCTTAATACACGCATATGACATGTTATAATGGATTCTCTTGAGCAACGAAAGATCAACCTAAAGATAAGGTTTTTTTGGAACTTCACTTTGATCCTATCCATATCGTGAGTGAATTAATTTTTCATATCATCAAACATCGACACAAAATTATTAACACGTCCAAAAAGACTCTTCTTCAACAGATGGTGAGCTTCCAAACTCATCACTTGATTTCCCAAGTGTTTGTGTTGGTTGCTAAAGGCATAAACAAACCTCTCTTTGTGTGGTTCCAACCATTGCCTCAACAAATACGATATCATATCCAGGTATTCGAGGGCTAGTGCAATGCCCAATAAACGTAGCAAGATTTAGATTGTAATCATCCTCGGTAAGAGACCAATTCAATGAGTCATATTCACTGGAGAAACAAGCCCATTTAGCTTCATTTAATTTATATTGTTCATCAAATTCCTCCTTGGCTTTGGCTTGTTCATCTTCCGGTAGCTTCTTTATCTCATCATAACATCTCTTCTTTGGTGGTAAAATTTGAGGCTTGCACCTATGCATCACATTACACCATATGTGAAATATACATAGAAGATTATGTGTTAACGGGAAGACTAATTTTATTGCATTCATTAACGAGGCTTTGTTATCGATGATTATAACTACATGAATATCATCATCTTGGAAGATTGACCTCACTTGTTGCAGCGCCCAAGTGTAATTAGGTTCCTTCTAATCATTCAAGAAACAAAAAACCACGACTTGGTCGACGTGCGCCCAACAACATTAAACAATGGCATCTCGTACTTAATAGTCTTGTAAGTGCAATCCATTATAAGAACTTGGTAAAAGCATTGAGCCAACTGAACACACATCAGATGCGCAATAAAAAGATGTGTTATTTCTTCATCCTGACCTACTTGCTTTTGAACGACGTCGTTTCTCTGTTGTGCCATATAAAACAATTTTTGCATTACCTTTCTGTCTATATTCCTTTTTTTTCAGCGTCTCGTTTTTCTTGTAAATGGTGGACAAAGAGGAGTATTCTTATTATCTTGTTTAATGATGCGGAACATAGTAATCGGTGGAATGTGCACTTTTCTCATCTTAGCTAGCTTCTGCATTTCGAGCCTTGCTGCGACTGAATTCATATTTGCATCTTTTTAATGTGTTTGTGATGATTTTCAGAAATAAACGGGATACTCTTGCGATCTAGGTACTCTAGGGTTTTTGACAATGAGAGATTAAATAACAATTCTAGTTATTGAGAAAAATACATGTTTGTGAATGATACAATCCCTTAACTGATATCTTCATCATCTGGATTACTTTTAACCATTTACTTTATTTTCGTTTTAGCTTTTATTACTTTCATAAATTCTGAAATATACCCCCTTGTTACTTAAGAAATTAAAATTGAATAACAACAATAGCCTCCCGTGGGATGAATCCCTCTTACTATTGTACTTAATCCCTGTTTTGTTAAAGTGATAAAGTGAATATAATTTGAGCGTGCTACGACACACATTAACATCTCTGAAAGATGCTGCATGGGTGACTTCAGATGATAATTTACGGATCTTCCACGTCTCCTTCTCGAGATGTGATAAAGTGAATCGGGTGATGATCCGGTATATCTCCCTGATCCCATACTTCTCGTATGCAACATATCTTTGACATAGATCTTGGGCTCCAAATAGCGCCACGTATCCGTCAGATTATGTGTATTCACACTCTTTGTCTAGCGACCAAGTCTTTATCGCTCGACCAAGACTTTGACGTGTTGTACATCTGCTTAAACTTGAGCATTTAAGAGGTAAATTTGATAGTTTGCTAGGCGTATAATAGACTTTTGAGTAATTTTGTATTTGGGTCGTAAGTTTTGGTATGATAGAGTGTTTGGGTCGTAAATTTGTCCACTGGTGTGTTTGGGTCGTAAGACCGTCAGTCAACGTGGTCAAGATAACCGGCCGTTAGACTCAAATTTTACAAGTTTGTCATTCCGTTAACATACATCATTATTCGCCGATTTTTTGAAAAATCGTCGATTAATTACCGATTAATCGGTGATTAATCTCAGAAATCGTCAATTAATCTCTGAAGCCTTTTCTTATTTCTGTTTTCCTGGGTTATAGTCCTGTAATTTCCTGCCTGCAAAGAAAAAACGAGAGAGGGAAAAACAACGATCAATTAGGGGTTTTAGAAATTGAGCCCAAATTGAAAAGGATTTTACTAATATTAATCGTTTATCAACACAACAATCAAGCCTATGATGAAGAACAATGTTTTTAGGTAAGTAATTTTGTTAATTTTTTTTTTTGTTTTTAGGGTTTTGACAATATGTGGTAAGGGTTTTTAACTTTTAAGTAGTAAAGTTCTTAAATTTTGGGTTTTTATAGTTTGCGTTGGCAAATTTAAAGCCATACTTTGATCTTGCTTCTATGATTGTGATTGATTTCGGAGAAGATGCCAGCAGGTTTTCTGCTAGACATTGTAGAACCCCTATTGAAATGCATACTTGCTAACCTGTTTTGACAAACCTGATCCTAACTCTTCCAGCCTGTTAAACATAGAGTTAGGTTGGGAATTTCGTGTGATTTGCAGCAGGCCTGTAATAGTGTAATTTATAGGCCTGTAATAGTGTACCTAGCTCATCCATCTAATGTATGATATATTGGTCTTAGGTGGCCATATATATCGTGGACCACATGATATGAGGCCTCTTATCAGTGATGGAGCCGCAATACCTAGACCAGCACCTACATCCAAAATATATACAACTACAGGTATTAGGCCAACTAATGGAGGAGTACCTATAAGTGGAATTCCACCTATGGCTGACATTACAATTGGTAGAGGGAGACCTAGTGCTATTGCAAGAGGTAGAGGTGGTGCAGCTGGTACTACAAGTGCAGCTGTAAGAGAAAGAGGGGGTGGTGTTGCAAGGGGAAGAGGAAGAGGTACTCATAGTGCTACTGCAGCTCAATCATCTCAGGCATCATCTCATGCATTTACAATCACACAACAGCCTACTGCATCAACAAGGCCTGCTTCCCTTTTGGGGCACAGTCAAGACCAACCACAGCTAAAGAAAACCAACAATTCTACTTTTGGGGTTAAATGGTATTAGTTTTTAACTTTGTTTTTTGTCTTGTCAAACCAAATACTCTACTCTACAATTGTATAACTTGTTTAAATCCTTAAAAATCTTATTTTGTTGTGATGCTAATGTGTTTTTTGTTAAGTTTTCTTGTTATGGTGGTGAATGCAATGGTTCTAGTAAATATTGAACTGCAGGCAGGAAATTACAGGACTATAACCCAGGAAAACAGAAATAAGAGAAGGCTTCAGAGATTAATTGACGATTTCTGAGATTAATCGCCGATTAATCGGCAATTAATCGACGATTTTTTAAAAGTCGGCGAATAATGATGTATGTTAACGGAATGGCAAACTTATAAAATTTGGGTCTAGCGGCCGGTTATCTTGACCACGTTGACTGACGGTCTTACGACCCAAACACACCACTGAACAAATTTACGACCCAAACACTCTATCATACCAAAACTTATGACCCAAATACAAAATTACTGTAGACTTTTTCTCTTAAATTTTATGTTTTGAAAGGTGCACAAGACTTGGCCTTATAGGCCATGACTATCGCCTTATTTAGGGATGAGCAACGGATTTGGTGACACTCATTTCTTGTCCATTTGAATAGCGGACTTGAGATTTTTATCCGTGTGTAGTCCATCACTTGGCGGACTCGATTTGTGCACTAGCATCCGGTTCATTCAAATAGTGGATTTGAGATTTTTCCATCCGCGTTCCGGTCCATCACTCGGCCCACCCAAACTTCATTAATCCTTTCTTCCTCAGCTTCCTTCTCGGCGGGAGCACCAAACCGACAAAACAAATCTCAACACTACACTTTCTTTCTCTCTGTCATTCGATTCCCTCCTCCCCCCTCAGATCTCGATCTCGATCTCTCTCTATCGATAATCCTAATTCCTTCCACGATTTCCCAATTCAAATCCATGGAAACCAATCCTGGATTACATAAGCCCTAGTTAGTTCTTAATCACACTTCAATTCTTCTTACTCTGCAACAACAATGGCTTCTTCTTCATCATTTTTATATAAAAGACAACAACAAGCTCAACAAACAAATGAAACCCCAGTATCACCAAAATCATCATCAAATGCACAACCCAGATCTATCATATCATTCTTCACCCCAACTGGTTTATTCATACTACTCTCATTAATACTCATCTTTGGTGTATTCTTAAATCCATGGATGAATGATACATTAGTTCCTAGTGGCCTTTTTTCAAGGGGTTCTGTATCTAAGTGGAAGGATTATACATTGTCTGAAGCTGTGAATTTTGTTGGTGGTGGTGGGGGTAGAAATGGAACTAGTGGGACTGGGACTGTGATTGTTTGTGCTGTGAGTTCACCTTATTTGCCATTTTTGAGTAATTGGTTGATTAGTATAAGTAGGTTTAAACATCAAGAGAAAGTGTTAGTTATTGCTGAAGATTATAAGACATTGTTTTTAGTTAATCAGAGATGGCCTGGTCATGCTGTTCTTATTCCTCCTGCTCCTGATTCTCAATCTGCTCATAAATTTGGGTCTCAGGTATGTTGTTTAAGTTGTGAATTTGGTTTTGAGCTGTGGGTTTTAAGCAAATTTTGATTTTTGGGGTTATTAGATACTGAAGTTTAGTTGTTGTGTTTGTATTGGTTATTTGTTTGTTAATGATATTGAGAGTCCTGAGGTTGAGCTTGTGCCAACACAGAGAAACTAGACACTAGATGTGTTGTGACTCAAACCAGTCACTGGAGGAAACTAATAAGTACGGTTTTCCATTCACTCATTGGGAGTTAGTTCGGAATTTGAACATATAGTGAACCTGGTGAGTGGTGACTTCATTGCAAATTATAAGGATCTGCCTTGTTTGCTTTCATTATGATTTATTTACACTGTAATGAATGCATGATTTGATTCCTGTGTATTTCATAAGAGGAAAACAGGAATGTTGATAGCATAGAGATTGAGTAATAGAAACCAAGTTTAGGTGGCCGAACGACCATCCCTAGAAAAGAAAAGAAATGAAAAACTGTTGAGTATTATCTTGTTCACTCTCAAATAATTTTACAATTTGTAACTTGAGAACCTCAAAAGTAAGCATATAGAAGCTGAGGTTTTAGTCTCTCAGATTGTCCCTGGTAATAGGTTTCTGCTATCTCTTCATATTAGTTGTAGGAAGCTTATTGTTTGATAACTGGAAACAGAGTTGAATTTGCTGGGGCTTAGTTTTATCTCATATAGGTGTGATTTTGAATTCCACATACTCTCTTTGAAGCTTGGTTCAAGTCTAGATAGAAATATGCTGAGTTCTTGTCCCTAGAATTTTGTGTTGTTTCTGGAAGCCCTATAAATTTGTGAACTGTGGTATGTTTAGTTTACTCTTTGTGATGCGCACATATTGATGTATCATTTCGCATATTTTTGTGATGATTGTCCGATTTGGCAGGGATTCTTCAATTTCACATCGCGCAGACCTCGACATCTTTTGCATATTTTGGAGCTTGGATATAATGTCATGTACAACGATGTTGATATGGTCTGGTCGGCAGACCCCTTTACATATCTCAAAGGGAAACATGATGTGTACTTCACTGATGACATGACTGCAGTATGAACACCAACTTATCTCTTTCGATGCATCTTCAGTTATCAATTACATCTTTGCTGTTGCATAACTCGTACACTGTTATATATTCGTTAACGTCTTTCTCATTTTGGAATGAATAGATAAAACCGCTGAAGCACTCTAATTCTCTGCCACCTCCTGGCAAGAAGGGGCGTACATACATTTGCAGCTGCATGATTTTCCTTAGGCCAACCCCTGGAGCCAAATTAGTTATGAAGCAATGGATTGAAGAACTTCAAGATCAACCATGGTCCAAAAAAGCAAAGGCCAATGACCAACCTGGGTTCAATTGGGCTTTAAATAAAACTGCTGGACAGGTACCTCCTCTTTCATCCTATACTTTAGATTTCAGTATAACAGCCATATGAAAGTCGTTTGACTAGGTTATGTTTAAAGCAACAATTTATAAAATGTTTTTATATGTACTGCTTTGCAGGTGGATCTGTATCTGCTCCCCCAGGCAGCATTTCCATCAGGAGGATTATATTTCAAGAACAAGACTTGGGTGGAAGACACCAAAGGAAAACATGCTATCATCCATAACAATTATATTGTTGGCTTTGAGAAGAAAATACAGCGTTTCCGTGATTTTGGACTCTGGCTTGTTGATGAGCATTCCAATGAGTCCCCACTTGGTAAACTGTAATGAAAGAATATGAGAACCAGCTAGAGTATATCGTGAGACCCTTTTTATAGATGCGGCGTGATGGATTCATTCCCTCATTTCATATTCTACTGACCGGAATCTCTGATATTGCCCCCAACAGAGTCGACCGCTAACCAATGTCGACGGTTTCCATATATAAATGGATCAACACATTTGCTTCATTCTTCAGTATCTCCAACAAAACTTCACATAACTTTGAAACCAACAAGTTTTTTTTACCATCTTATCTCTCTGAATCTAGCTACCTAGACTACTTTCAAATCTCTCTGTGGTAGGAAATGGATGGTGAACAGGGGCAGGGGGCTCCATGCATGTTATGAGTGGCAGAGAACCAGCTTATGCTTTTTCCATGGCTTCGCCGA
This sequence comes from Papaver californicum, assembly GCA_023531435.1. Lineage (NCBI taxonomy): Eukaryota > Viridiplantae > Streptophyta > Magnoliopsida > Ranunculales > Papaveraceae > Papaver > Papaver californicum. The sequence continues at coordinate 339,089 of JAJJMC010001477.1, read as the reverse complement.
TGGTTGAGACCGATAAAACTGCACACTTCGATCTACCCATTGACTCTGAGCATAAAGCAACAAAGTTTAAGCTTTTTTCTTTTGCTAATCCACATATGGGAACTTTCCATCTCTCATGGATGTCTTTCTTTACTTGTTTTGTATCAACATTTGCTGCTGCTCCTCTTGTTTCTATTATCAGGGACAATCTTAACTTGGTTAAAGGGGATGTGGGTAATGCTGGAGTTGCTTCTGTCTCGGGTAGTATCTTTTCTAGGCTTGCCATGGGAGCTGTTTGTGATTTACTAGGTCCAAGATATGCTTCTGCCTTCTTGATGATGCTCTCTGCGCCAACTGTATTTTGTATGGCTCCAGTGGGATCTCCTGGGGGTTATGTGAGAACCAGTTTCACATCCGTCAGGAAACCTATCAGTTTTTGTTACCGAGGTAGTGACAAGATCTCGAAAATTGAGAAAATAAACACTGATGAAACATACATGAACTTAATCAAAAGGCACTTTTGAAAAACAGTCGAGCCCCGAGTTAGGAAATAGAAAATTCAAAAGAACAACAGTCTGTGCTCAGGCGAAACAGAGAAGAAGCAAAATGCCAAATAGAAGGAACAAGCAGACCAGAAGAGAAATTAGGGGCTACGGAAAAACTATTAAATTGTACTTCCTCTGTCCCAGCAAAAGAGATATTATCACTTTAACTATCACTTTAGCTGGGATGAAGGTAGTATAAGCTAACAGGCTTAGCAGAACACTAAAGGTTAAGCATAAAGGAAAGGAAACTACAAAATTCAGAGAGCTTGTAAGCTCTTGATGCGACCCTAAGCAGATTAGAATTAAAAAAGAGTAAAATGATTATTAAAAGGAATGACTAAGGTGATTACTAGAGCTGAGATCAAACTACAAAAAAAAAGAGCTCATAGGCTGTGATAGTTGGTTCAATGACAGTCAAGCTCCGGAAACACCAGCTTCTGGTGGGGAGAGATTGTTTGGTATGGCTGCCGGAACACCATCTTGTTGATCCTCAATTGATTGTCAAATTTCGGCTGATGAGGAAGACAAGTAAATGGAACTCAAACCTTCATTTCCATGAATCACCTAATGTTTTGTATTAATTTATAAATTGATGAAATTAACATTTTAGGGTTCAGTAAAATTTGAGTTTTTTTTTTCTTTTTTTGTAATTTAGGGTTTATTGATCTCCCAGAACAAATGATCCCTCTTTTAACGTATTTGCCTTCTACCAAAACCCATGGTTGAAATCTGATGATCAGTCATATTTTTAATGTATCCCCAACAATGCAGTAAACTCTTTTGTGATCTTGTGTGTATAATGATGCCAACAGAGCCTATGAGCTCTTTTTTTGTTGTATGCATCCTGTCATTTCCCCTTATTTTCTTGTTTTTGTTCAGTTTTTTTAGTTTAGTATATCTGTATTCTTTTGTACTTCTCCTTTCAACAGTGTTCATCTTGTTGTTTATTCCTTACTGTTCTTTTACAATTTCCCTTTGAATTAGTTCTCTTAGCCTGTTCTTAGTCCCTGACAAGCTTCTAAACTCTAACAGTTCTAGTTTAGTCTTATATCTGGCTATATTTTGTGACTGGATTGACTCCTGAATTTGAATACTTCTCTGTTCTTTTTGAGATCTAGCCTATCCGTAGAGACTAAGTGTGTCATCTTCTTTGCGTGTACCTAGCATAAGCTTTAGTGTTTAATTTAATTTGATCCTCCATCTTGTTGCTTATTTTCAGGGTCTTGTTATATTCCTTTGTATATAGTGATCCTTAATACCTTCATTTTACATTAGCTGGGGAGTTATCCTTAATAACAAGTAATTTGTAGAATCAAGTTTAATTGAAATAAAGTTTGAAATATTAGTAAATGGAAGAGAGAAATTTGTTGAGAACTCTGGTTCTGTAGCAGTTGCATTCGAATTTGTTCCCCAAGGATCTGATCGATTAGCCATACTTTTAGTAACAGGCATGTAAAATTGTTTGATGATTTGATTTTAAATGAATCGCAAAATTTCAGATCAAGAAAATGTTGATGAAGAAAATTTTGTTGAAGATGTGGAAATGATGAAGATTCAACTGATCATATACTCATGAGATGTAGTTTTAAAAGAGTTGTACTTATGTCAGTTCCAGGCAGCGGCAGATCTACGTTGGGTCGTGAAACTACTGAGTCTTGGATTCGTGGCTGGTTTGAATTGATTATTAATGACCATATTCTATATGAAAGCTGGTTGATAAACATGTCTTGCGCGGTTTGGGAGATATGGAAACAAAGGTGTATTTGTGTGTTCGAAGGGAAAAACCCAAACACTGTACCCACTATTAAGAAATTTCAAAGTCTGTATGCTTCTATTATTCATTGCATAAGTAGTTCCATGAAGAGTAACCAGGACAATGCAATCAGGACCTTCCAAAGATGGCAACCACCTCCTTACCCATACATTTTTATAAACTGCAATGCATCTTTTAAACTAAAATTTAAACAATCTGGTATAGGATTACTGATTTTTAATTTTGCAAAGCAAAGTGTGAAGCAGCGTTGGAGGGAGTAAAACATGCATTATCTCTTCAACTGCAGCAGGTCATCTTTGAATCAGACTCTAAAAATATTGTGGCAGCTATCAATAGAAAAATTACATGTTTGTTTTGGAAGAACCATACCATTGTTACGGATATTCAATTCTATTTAAGCAAGTTTAGATTATGGATATATAGACATATGCCAAGGGATTGTAATAAACCCGCAGATACTCTAGCAAAACATGTTAAAAAGTACAGGGTGTCAAAAACTTGGAGTCAGTATCCTCCTGCCTTTATATATGAAAAGATGTTGGAGGAAAAATCTTATATAACTGAATCATATTTCTAATAAAAATCTCTTTAGTATATAAAAAAAAGAATTAATGGTTGTTGCTAATCTAAAACCAAAAAAATAAATCCCAATCTCTTTTTTTCTATTTTTATCTCTGTTTTCAATCTTTTTCTTACTCTTGGGGTATTCAGCAAGGCCAATATGAAATGGAAAACAAAATTTTCAACTCTTTTAAATGTTCTTATTCAGTACCTAGAATGTATTATATAAACAAAATCCGCTAAAAGCTGACAACATCGGCTAATGGCTAAAGGTTATATTTCCTCTCTAGTGTTTCTTCCAGTCAGAAGGTTGCCTGTTCAATTTATAGGCTGATATAGACTCCATCGGCATCACTAAGTTTATTCTTCAGAGAACATATTCAAACTTCAACTAGCGGGCGCTACAATATCTATTGGATTATAACAACCAAAAAAACACACCATTTAATCACACTTATACACTTATAAGTAAATTTTTTATTAATACATAAAGGAGAAATAATAGTTTAGTCATGCAGAAAATTCGAAAATATAAATCTAATCCAAAATTTACTATTTTTAACCCAAAATCTTATATTATGGGCTAGACATATATACCATCATAATGATTGGTTTAAGATAACGTATCTTATGTATTAAAATACAATTGTGTTAAAAAAACATTCAAAATATAAGTATGATCTTTTTCTTTGAACAAAAACACATTCATATTTTAAACAACAAACACAAATTACCTAATTGTGAATTTTAACAAAGAAAATAAGTTGAAAAGTATAAAGAAAGAATATTATACCTTGCATTGGAAATTGTCTCTTCCTTGGGAGCTAATATAAGATAATTTTTTTCTGTCAATCAAATATAATAACAATAAATACCCAAAATCACATATCTTAATGTATGAACTAAAAAAATTGTCGTATTTGTAAATGTCTTTTTGAAAGAAAAAATCGACAAGTTTATATAAGAAATAACCCTCCCAAAATCAAATTCTGATTCTGCCATTGCTCCGCTTACCAACGATTGAACCCCTAGGTTGACGCTGAAATGGATAATATAGTGGAAGATAACATTGAAATAACAAACATTGCACAAGAAATCCCTAGGTTGACGCTGGTAGTAATAAAGCATAATCAATACCTATGGAGTAAATCATAGGTCCCTTCCATAGCATTAAATGCTTAAACAAGATCTTAGGGTTGTTGTTTTTAGTACGATCAAGATGTTTCTTGATAAAACTAGGTTAAGAGATTAGATTATTGCAAGATTTGCATACACACCTCGATAGTAAGATGGATTTCCCTGGTAACCTCACAAATATCTCTACCTGAACTTCTGCTGGAAGATTTAACAACAGAGATACTTTGTCTTTTTCTGGATTAATTTTGGATGAAATGCTCATTTTTGCTGCTGCAAGATGAATTGAGGGAGGGTTACATAATGGGGAAAATAGAGTAAGGAGGGTTCAAGAAATTGAAAAAGAAAAAGTAAGTGGTAGACGATACAATACGGAGGACGGGAAGAGTGTGTAACGGTCAGTATAAGTAGAATGTTATGCTACATATCGGCAACCACTTTATATACAGTACTCTAGGAACAAACCCATCTCTAACCGTACGCGTCTTAGTTTCATCAACGGCTAGTAAAAAATACAATAAAGGTTGATCCCTAGCCGTCCACTTGTAAGGATTTATCAACGACTCAAATTGATTATACAGTGAAAAAGGGAATTAGATCATTTTGTTTTTGAACCCTGTTATTGGGGCCGCACACTTTTGCTTTTAGGGGCTGCAGTGGATTAGTGTGTCTAAAATGGGGATATGGGGTGACCTAATAGCTATTTCAAAGGTCAAAAATACACTCCCTTAATAACTACACTAAATCTAATACAAAAAAAAAATATACCTAATTAATCTTTCATCTCCTCTCCTCCTACGCTTCTCTTCCACTACTCAGCTGTAAAACTTCTTCACCTTCTCCACTTCATCTTTTTCATTCTCGTTCAAGATTCAATGATGATTCATCGACGATTTTAAAAATTATTCATCATCAATTAAACTCTTTTTTATAAAACATCATGAGGTCCAAGCAAGCTCCCAATTTACAAAGAAGAAGAAATCAACCAGTTGAAGAAGATTAAAGTTCTTCTTCTACACCTGAAGAGCCATCACATCAATCAAACAGAGAACAAGAAGGAGATCCTCATGTTAATCTACCAGAAATGGCTCGTTTAAGGTATGAATCGAAAAACCCATCATTTTTCTATCAATTTTATTGGTTAATTAGGGTACATTGTTAGATTTAGGGTTTTAAAAATCAGTTTCGAAACAGCCTACGGCTAGGAAATCATACAGATATACGGCTGGAAAAAGATGAACTCCCATCCGTAAAGTTGAATGTTTCCAAATTACGGCTGGGAAGTTATGAACTCCCAGCCGTAAAAACTATAAGTGTTTTTAATACGGTTAGGAAATAAAACATTCCTAACTGTAAGTGATATTGTTATGGCTAGGTCGATGCTGAAAACCCAGACGTAGGATAAAAATTCCTAGTCGTAGAAACCAATTTGTAACCATAAGTGGCCCTGGTTGTGGGTTGAGATTTTTGTTAAGGTTTAAGGCTAGGCCAGTGCTTGGAAAAGCCAGTCGTAGAGTAACTTTGGCCAACCGTAAATTGCATTTCCTAGTCGTAAACGACCCAGGATGTAGGATTTGAATTTTGTTAATGTTTACGGCTAGGTCATACCACAGTTGAAGCCAGCCGTAGATATTTTTGACTCAACCATAGAAGCACATTTCCTAGCCGTAAATGTCTCTGGTTGTCTTGTTTTGAAGCATATTTTTTTTTAGATTTTCATTTTTTTAGCTTTGTTTTGTTTTTAAATGTCTATATGTACTGAACATGCCTTCTTGATTTGTTTTAGGGCACAAAAGGGGACGAAGAAGAGAAGAACGCAAGAGGTAACACCAAGAGCTGACATGACTCCAGCCCCTCGTCACAAGAAAATTTGGGTGCGGAAAAAAGGAAGAAAGGTGTATTGGTTATTGGTGAACCAAGAGAAAAGGTAACTGAACGTGCATTTGCACTTTCTCAACCACGAAAACAACATGATATTGTGAAAAAACATAGGGCTGAAACAAGTATTGCTCCATTGGTTGGTCCCTTCGATGCTAAAGGGAAAGGAAAAGTGAAAGAGAAGAAGCCACCTCTTCCTACAAAAACTCAAGTGATCATCACATGGTTCTTTTGCACGACAAGGGCAATAAAGGACCTTGGGGTCATCCACGAGATAGGGCCTTCGTCTTATTTGGTTACCAATATTCATGGGCGGCAAGGGTTTGTCAAATCCAACCGTAAAAATCTCATTTATCGTATACGGTTGGGATTATTAGAAAACCCAATCGTAAAGGTTTCATTTGTAATTTACGGCTAGCTTTGTAAACTGACCTAGACGTAAGCTACCCTGAGTTTTGGTTTACGGCTAGGTATGTGCATTAAGTTAGCCGTAAGTGGCCTTGAGGTGTGTCTACGGCTAGGTCTTCATACCCGTTTCCTAGCCGTAAACAACTAACATTCCCTAGAAAAAACTACATTTTCCAAGGAAAAACAGTACACTTACTTCCCAACGCCTAGATTTTTCAAATTTTCCAGCCGTTGGGGTCTTTTATCTATAAATATAGGACACTCTCTTCTCAAGAAACACACCTCGTACATTTAATTTTCCTCTAAAATTTGTTTCTCTTTTCAATTCTCGACAAATACTTCTCACATATTCATAATCCAAAAAAACAAGAAAAACAAACCCATGGATGCTAAATTCACCACTAGAGAAGATGTTGCCATAGCTCACGCATGGTCGACGAAAACACAACATGATCAAGAGAGGAACATCAAACTAGATCAACCCTCGGATAATTTCTGGTTCCGTGTCTTCAAAAATTTTACATCGTTATACGGCAATCGAAATGGAAGATCATACGAAAGCATCAGGGAAAGATTCGAATTACTCTATAGTCGATGTGAAAATTTTAGATCGACTATGGTGGAAACAAGGAGGATGTATCTTACCATCCACAGTGAAGAAAAAACAACTTCACTTAGCTCATTTCAACTATGCTATGAAATTTTGAAGACCCGTTATAAGAATACCTTTAGTGAAAATTCAAGAATCAAGAGTTCTATGTTGTTTTGCAGGTAAGGGACTCGTATTTCTCTCTTTAACTTATCATGTAACATTAGTTTCTAATTTATTTCTTTTCCCTTATTGTAATGTCATTCTCTTCAATGAAAAATGTTATGAAATTTCCTTTTTAGCGTCAATGAATGAGTATTAAAGTTCAGTGTCAATTACTTTGGAAAAAAAAACAAACACATCCATGATCATTTACGGGTGGGTCTACCACAAAAGCCAGCCGTAACTAAATCTTACAGTTGGCTTTAGAAAAAAGAAAAACAATCATAGAGTACACACCTATTTTATCTTACGGCTGGGTTTACTTAAAAAGCTAACCGTAAGTTTTTCCTACGGCTGGGTCGATGACCACAAACCCAACCGTATACACCATCTTACGGCTAGGTTATATGCATTACCCAGCGTAACTAATACTTACGGCTGGGAGCCATAAGTTGTATTTGATTTTGAATCTGATTTTGATTTTGATTCTGAAAACCGTGAATTTAATTGTATATCTAAATTAAATTACCTAATTAATTATATTAACACTAATTAATCTATGTACAGTCTAGGTATAATTTTAATATGTAAGTAATTTAAGTATTTTTCAGTGAAATATTCTTTCAGGTTCAATTGTTTAATTAATTTATCTTTATTATCTGCTTTGTTCTTTATTAGTTTTGAATAACCTTTGATTATTGAGTTTTTATAATTAAGCGAATGAAGTTATATCTTCTTAGTAATTATTTTAATCGTTATATATTCCGAGGCGTATACTTATTAAACCTAAATTGTCTCGAGTTATAATATGAACATTTCTAGAGAATATATGAGTAGTTTACATAATAAATCGGTGGAATCCGAAAACCCTGGTAACCCTTTATTTATTAGTTTATTTATTTTTTTTAGTATTATTAATATTTTCCAAATGCATATTTTGATATTTTTAGCAATTTATTTAATTGTAAACTATTAATAACATTTTACTAGTCTCCATGGACGACTCGTACTTGCATAATCGACAGTCGTGCACTTTGCAGTACATATTTTAATCACATCATAACCACTGCACAACAACTTGATTCCGTTATTGATCAACGCCACAGAATGTAGTCTGTTAACATTGATTGATCAACAATTCAATCCTACAGATCCAGAATCACTTAAATATGTAATATTAAACAAACTTGAGTGGCGTTATATCAGAAGAAAAGTACCTTTGAATAAACAATTTTGATATATTGAAGATGACTATACCGTTAGTTCAACACAAATGATCAACGAAACTAAATAACAATCTAGCCTTCCACCAACGATAAAAGTAAAGACTTTTGATCTCAAAGAAGACTTTCAACAAAAGGAAGTGCAAGATGTTCTACCTAATTAGATTCCTCAAATTCTTTATAAGTTGGCTTTTCCACACGACATAAGGTGTGTTCTGGGATAAGTTTGTAAGAATATAAGATTCTCTATTTATAATGTTATGATCAATGCATTGTTTGGAAATACTATTTACTAATTTCAAAAATGCCAAAGATATTCAATAAAGGTATATTTCCAAAATTAGCAAATACCAAATAATTTCCAACTCATGAACGATTTATCTCATAGTATGATAACTAAGATTAGTTAGCACACAACCATGTACTTTACTAATATAGTAACTAGAAGTATGCAAACCTCTGCGAATGGAAAGCATATAATTTGATACCAAATATGATATAGAAAAATCGATATATTTTAGGATCTTGCCTTGAGTTCCATGGAGTATACTTGAATATTAAGAAATTAGATTTTAGTACATGTTTAAACATTATGTTGACATTTATGAACATTCTAATCTAACTTGTATACGTTTCGATGTCTGCAGAAAACTTGTAAAGATAACAGACCAATCAAAAATGTAAAAGTCAAGTTAGATACAGTCAGCATTGGTCCTGGGATCGGTCCTAACTTTACGGATCGATTCTGAATCTCTTTTTAACTGTGAAACTTGTTTCGCAAGTCTACTTCCTTAAACTATGTTTCTGAAATTGCTTTCAAACATAAATATTTACCTCAAACTGAAGGATGTTCAATGTCTTCGTTTTGTCTTAGATACGTCTTCAGGTCTTCATGAGTAACTAGAGCAAAAGTCTAAACATTATTATTTTCCTAGTCTAACCTAACGAAGTTAACTTTAGTAACCTACTCGAGTGACTTGATTTTTGGAACTAAACTTAACATATCAACGCTTGGTGGGTTCAACCGAGCAATTTTCTAACATTATTGTGCTAACATTATCAAAGACAAGAAAATAAAATGTACCAACCAGACAAGTTGTCAACTAAGACGATTACAGAGATTCAATCAAGAAACTTACATGTACTAGCATATGATGAGGTTAGCTTCTCGCACCAACTAAAACTGCATTCATCCCTATGAATTTGTTTTAAAATTTCAATTACTAAAATTTCACTTCACCGAAAGAAATGTAAAAATAGAAACATTACCCCTAATTATATTACAAAATTTACAGTTTTACCTAAGTTGGTCATTTTTCTTATCGTCGGTTTTGTTTCTACCCAAGTAGACTCGATGATGAACAATCATTTTGGATAGATCGCATGTCTAGTCCCAAAACCGTAATCACCTGTGCAGGTGATATTGAACGACCAAAAACGAGCTATGGAATTCAAGCACTAGACCTAGAGAAGTTATCCAATATCCATATTGAAGCACATGTAGAAGGTAGTCAAGTCAATTACAGAAGATCAGACTCTTCCAGTGAGATGGGAAACAATACACATGTTCGTGATATTCAATTACTTAGTTTTTTTAAATCTCTTATGTTCACAAAGATAGTAATGGTGTTGCTGATTTTATTTCTAAATTAGTAAGTTATGTAGGAGAGAAGCTCAATTTTGATGTTCCTCCTTAGATTATACTCTGGTTAACAGAGATAAACTTTATCTTAACACTTAAGTTTTAGTAAAATTTCTTCTTTGTCAACAAAATAAAATAAAATTATTGTCTTTGTTTCTGGCTTTTAGGATATATACGTTGAGATAATGAAATTGTTATTTATGTTAAATTTCTCTGTCTTACATAAAATTCAATCTCGTCGCTCCATTACATAAAAGTTCCAACTCCAATTTTTTGTTATTGTTCTTACTCTCATCATATTAAAGTTGCTAGAAAGTATGAACATCAGAAAATATTTTGAGGTTATTGGCTAAAAGCTACATTTCTTCTTCTGTTTGTCTTGTACAGCATTTGAAATAAACAAATATAATTTGAAGAACAGTGTGAAATCTATCAAAAACTAGCAAACTATGTATAGGAAAGCTTGAAAGAGGTTCAGTAACCAGTGGTGCACTCATTGGATGTATTTAGGGATTTCGCCTTTTCTTAAGAGGGAAAGAGCGTACTCTCCAGTATCAATTAGGTCCTCAATGTTGTGCAGGGATTCCTCTTCTGCGCCCAGCATGAAGATAGCACGAGCCTCTGCTTTCTTGGCCAATCTTGCAGCTAAGTTCATGGGAAGTTTAGGGGAATTAAGGCTTCTTAATATCTGACGGTATAGAGAAAGGACTCTTCCTCTATTCCTTGCCAAGTCCTCGGTTGTTGCCCATAGCAGACCCTTAGCCATATTCCCTAGCAACAATGAGATAGCTGTCTTCTCTTTGTAAATCAAGTTGTTTAATGTCTTCCACCCCTGTATGCAAATCAATCAATTTGTCAGTCTGCATCCAATGTTTGTATATCTATTTTTTGCTTAATTGATTTTTACCACTAACAGCCAAAAACAAGCAAAAGAGTTACAACCGAGCAATACATGTGCATACAAACTCAAAAAAGCAACAAACAAAAAAGGAAACCCCAGAAAAGGGCACCCAAAAACAGGAAAACCCTGAACAAACAAAACAAAACAGAAATCCTAAAGCTCAACAGGATCTATAATATTGTTGGTTTGGAGATTCTAAGTTAGTCAGGAAAACTGCTGCCTCTTTTCGCAAGCTTATCTGCAGAGAAATTAATTTCTCTGAAGCTATGCACAAGCTACATACTAGTAAGACTATCACCGATCATATTCCATCTTGCAGTGCCAAACCAAGGAACTTTACCAGTAGCAAAAGCATGAAGCACAGATTTAGAATCAGATCTAAATACCACCTGCAAAAATTGAATTCTAACAGCCCATTCACCAGCACAGAGCAAAAAATGTTTGTATATCTAAAGTTCACATATTCCAGAGTTTGGTCTAATCTACAGAGGATTCTAGAGCTGACACATCAAAAGCAAAAGCTCCAAGGAAATCAAAATTCTCATACAGCACAATTAAACGCAAACGAAGCAAGCTTATTAAGTTGATTAGTTCTGCATCCATTATTCACTACTAGTTAAGTAAGATGTGGATCATTGTTCTTCCATATCTTGCATGCGAATTAGACGAGAACTGAAATGCTCCCTCATGGTTTTTATCCATCTACCTTCTTTTTAGGTTGTGAAACTTGAAAATTCACTCATTGAACGAGTAAACAATCGAATTGGAGTCACGAAATCAAGTACTAACTCCTATTTATTATTGAATTAACCGATCAACCTGCTATAAAAGAGAAACGACTCATACAACTTGTGCAAAATCTAGATCCAAAATCGAAACATAGAGAAACATATCTGCAGCCCTCTAGATGACCGAGGCTTAGACAGTGTGTCTTGACAAAGACAAGCAAATAAAATTTTGGCAAACAAACAAGTTGTCAACTAACAGGGTTATGCCTTAAGAGATTCACTCAAGCAATTCACATTCAACTAGCACATGATGACTGATGAGGTCAGCTTCTGGCACTACCTAAAACTGCATTCACCCATGACAATTCTTTTGAATTACTAGACTCAAGTAGCTAAAATATTTGAAAATTGAATACCACGATTTCTTGTCCCTCATTCATCAGTGAAAGCAAAGGGAGAAGTGTGTATAAAGGACTAAAGGAGATGTAGAAGACATGATTCATGAATAAGTCCACATACTGCTCACACAAACGACATGATCAGGCTACTATTTATACTGAGATTGTGCTGCATATCTAGTCTGACTTGTAGATTATTTTCTAACAAACGACCAAGAAATGACAACGAAAAGTAAAGAAGCACAATCAGATTGACAGAAGTAGTTGGACAATTAAATCGAACCTGTATAACTCGACCATCTGCCAATGGATCAGAATATGGTACACCCAATTCAATAATATCTGACCCACATGAATCCAACACTTCCGCTTTGTTGTTGACAAATCCGGATCACCAACGCAACCTTCAAACGAACAAGACGGTAGTCAGAAAGGTGATTAAGAATTCAACCTGCTGTACTAATTAACGCATATCAGTAATCAAGCAAAACCAAGTCCACGGTAAATAAGACTGGTTTGATAAGAAGAAAAAAAATCATCAAAAATGAGCCAATTGTACCAGAAAGAAAACTTTACAAACAAGTAGAGGGCATAAAAATGCTTACTTTGCCTTGTTTTTTCAAATTTAAGAATTCAGAAAATCCAACAGTTGGGGTAATACTAATAGAAGCCGGTACTGTGAATGGTTTAAAAGAGACATTAGATCTTTGAGTTGAGTGTGAAACAAACTGGTTGTGAGATTTCTTAGGTTGTTGAAACAATTTTGTTTGTATCGCACAAAAGAAAAGAATCAAAGTTTAGTTTTGCGTCAGGGAAGAGGTTTAACTAATGTCTATAAAAGAGCAACTTTATATGATCGTTTGCAGCTATGCCATAATGGCTGCTGTCAATTTTTCTTCGCAATCAGCAATTAACACCATCAATTAAGTCTTCGTTGGCAGCAAAAAGGGATTGGATTTTGAAACTTTCAAGTGTTACTGAATTTTACTAGATCTATTAAGTAAGGATGAGACCCAATTTATTAGAAAAACCCTAATACCCCAAACTACTCTAAAAGACACTGATCAAAAAAGGCTGTGTCATTGATCATCTCAAATAAAAACGATGATTAGAAAATGGAGAAACCTTATGTACCTATCAATGGAGATCCGCCACCGCCACCGCCACCGCCAAAGATATCTTCAAGCTCCTTCTACTGATGAGAGGAGAAGAAGAGACCCAAAATTTCACTTCACTGGTAGAAAAGTAAAAGAACCCCTTATAAGACAATAATTTACAGTATTACCTAAGGTAGTTTTATTTTTATTTTTATTTCCACCCAACTACTCTGACCGACTCCTAACTCAAGGCCATTTGAATCGTTCGAGCTACAAATTTTCTAGTTCTGAATATAGAAGGTCCAGAAGTAGAACTGGATGGAACTTCTAAATTTGTATCCTGCCAGGAAAAGGAAATTAATCCTACATCAACACAGAAAAGGAAATACAAAATTCAAAGGTATATATATATTTCTATAGTTTCTTCTTTTCTGACAGACAAAAAGAAAAGAGATAATGGAAGGAGATAACTCAGGGAATTCGTTGCAAACAGCAGGAACCGATGGCAAGAAACGTAAGGTTTCGTATTTCTACGAACCAACGATAGGTGATTACTATTACGGAGAAGATCACGCAATGAAACCACATAGAATTCGTATGGCACACAGCTTAATACTTGATTATGGGATTGCTAAATCCATGAAAATCAGTAATCCATATCCAGCTGCACCCAAAGATATTGCCAAATTCCATTCAGATGATTATGTTGCGTTTTTATCTTCTGTTACTCCTGAATCTTTAACAGCTGATCAATTTAAGAGGTTTAATGTTGGTGGAGAAGATTGCCCTGTTTTTGAAGGTTTGTTTGAGTTTTGTCAAGCTTCTGCTGGTGGTTCTATTGGTGCTGCTGATAAGTTGAATAAGGGGGAGGCTGATATTGCTTTGAATTGGGCGGGGGGTTTGCATCATGCTAAAAAATGTGAAGCCTCGGGGTTTTGTTATGTTAATGATATCGTTCTGGGAATTCTCGAGTTGCTCAAGTCTCATAAACGTGTTTTGTATGTCGATATCGATGTGCACCATGGAGATGGAGTAGAGGAGGCATTTTTCACTACAGATCGAGTCATGACTGTCTCGTTTCATAAGTTTGGGGATTATTTTCCAGGAACTGGGCATCTTAACGACATTGGTGCGGGTGCTGGAAAGTATTATGCGCTTAATGCACCTCTCGATGATGGTATTGATGATGACAGCTTTCGAGGTATGTTTCAACCAATTATTCAGAAAGTCATGGAAGTTTATCAGCCAGAAGCAGTTGTTCTTCAATGTGGTGCAGATTCATTATCTGGTGATAGGTTGGGTTGCTTCAACTTATCTATTAAGGGTCATGCGGATTGCCTAAGATATCTTAGGTCCTTCAACGTGCCTTTGATGGTCTTAGGTGGTGGAGGCTATACCATTCGTAACGTCGCACGCTGTTGGTGCTACGAGACAGCAGTTGCAGTTGCAGCAGAGGAGCCTGCTAACAAGCTTCCTGAAGGGAACGAATACATGGAGTACTTTGGTCCAGACAATATACTCCATTTCCAAACAGACAGAAAGGAGAATAAAAACTCAGCTAAAGATTTGGACAAATTAAGGACGTCTCTGTTGGAGCGACTTTCGAAGATGCAACATGCTCCAAGTGTACAGTTTCAGGAGAGACCACCCACAACTGAACCCCCAGTGGAGGATGAGGAGGATATGGATGAAAGGTGAATACTTCACGGACGAGGAAGATCGAAGGCCTGGTATCAAAGACACGATTCATGGATGAAAATCTGCAGGCTCAAAGAAGCATATATGGATCTTGTCTCCTATACAACTTTAAAAGTAATAAGATGAGCATCAAAGCAATTCATTATGTACTGAATATTGTTTAACAATTAGAATCTTGACAGCTTTAAATTGATCATTATATATCAAAAGGTCCAGGCTTCCATAAACAAAAATCATTCTAACCTTAACTTGCACACACACCACAAAGGTAAAGTAAAAAATAAAAGAAAGGGAGAACTTGAGACAATTGTTTTAGAGTAAAGTGGTCTAACTTCGTAGAGTATTTTCTAACAAACGACCAATTGCGGGGGAAAAAAGTAAGAAAGCAATCACATTATACGCAAACAGCAATCACATTAGTAAATAATGTAACGAAGCATCTTGGTGAAAATTGCTTGCTAATAGATGAGCTCAAATTTTCTTGTTTAGCCTATCAGTCTATGTTGCAGCTTCGCTCTGTAGCATTTTGGAACCCCGAAATACTGTAAACTTCTTCATCGGCAGAAACCTTCATGGACCACTGCTAAAACAAGGCTCTTTCTTAACGGTCAGTCTAAAGTTACGACTATATTGTTGTTGTGATTCTTATAAATGATGAGATCTTAGAGCCTTCTCCAACAGTACCTGTTCATCTGAAAATAGTAAATTGAATAGGGAAATAAGAAAAGAGGAAACAAAACCAATGACAATTAAAAATCTCACAAAAGTGTATTTCCATTTAAATGCAAATGACCTTGTCTATTGCATCTTGTTGCCAACGACAAAACTGTGTACACAGAGATTTTAATAACTACTGACCTTACTGACTCAATTGTTCTTAGATTTTGTAAATTTATAGTAATATGCAGGTAAGGATAGTAAAAGATGCATGTCATTAAGATATTCAAAACAAACAGAAAAATTCACCAGAATGTTCCAAAATGTATACACTCAATGTACTCAAAACCAAATCACACAGAAAAACATAAGCTGCAAGGACGGCAAGGTAAACTACTAAACCAAACAGGGAGGTCAACTCAAATTCAGTCTGTTTTAAATTCAACGGAACTATTTCATTATGCCTCAATCCACCGTACAACTTCTGAATCAAATCCAGAGACAGTACTGGGGGAATAAAGCACACTCAGAAAGTAACAACTTTACAGCCTGGAATTCTCTTAGCCTTCCTAAAGACTTGGTGGACTAGGCTTTAAAATCCCCATCTTTTTAACCTTGCCATGTTATCCAAGCTAGCCTGGAGATTTCTAACAGAACCAGTGCAATACGGGTACAAGTCATGAGAGTGAGATAATTTTATAACAAAGACCTACTTACAGAATCTTTCAAGCCATCAGGTACATGGATCTGGAGGAGTATTTTAGAAGGTCTATAAATTGCTAAGTAATAAAACATATGGAATGGTAAATCCATTAATACTTGGCAACATCACTGGCTTACGATTTCTCCTATTCAGTTACCTCCTAACTTAGAAAAATCCTCGCCGCAGTGGCCTCTCTCGAAATTTTATTCATGGATATAGCACTCAATGGAACCTTCCCAAGCTACAACAAAGTTTTAGCTATTCTCAGATTCAACAAATCACTCAAAGCAGGTTATTTCAACAGACTGATGATACTCCTCATTGGGCTCTCACTAAACCGATATAGTTCTCAGTTAGTTCTACTTAAAAAGCTCTCGTTTTACAACATCAAACACCTAAAGATTCAAAATCAAACTCAAGAATATTTATAGAAAAACTGCTCCTGCAATAACAGCTACCAAATCCAGTCTGGACCTTCTAATATCAACTAAATAACCACGTATGAACTAGACCTTGCAGTAGAGAACCCAAGAAGGTCATAGCTGCCAAACATAAATAAAACGGAGACTAGCTTCACCATTCATGACATCAAAAAGATAAGCATCAATACTGAACCCACCTTAAAATTGAAACAAGCAAGTATTTGCAAAGAAGGTTGCACTAGAGCAGAACCACTAAGCTCTAATACTTGGTTAAGGTTATTAATCACATGTCCACAAATAATCACATTATTAATAAAGTGATGCATTAGTTGCAGACTGAAACTTATAACAACTGAAAATTTTAAAAAACTGCATAACATGTGATATTTTTTACCTCAATCGTCGTCGCTTGGGATTCTTCACAGTCCCATCCGTAATCCGCCTTTCCAGATAAGTACTAGAGCCAAGTGAGGCTATGGTCTCCACATAACTCTCTCGATTATCGTCCATAGTGAAGTCACGGACCACCACTGATCTAACTGTGTCAATTGTTGGATCAAATAAAAGTAATTGCTGGAAACCATAATCCACAAGAATTTTCCCATTGCCAAAACACAATAGCGGCTTCCACAATGGCATTCGATGCGAGCGCGGTAGTTGGGTTGTGGTAAACAAATTTATCCAAGATTCCCTTACCCCATACTCCTGCATCACCCACACATCAAGTCTAACAGAATCCCAAATAAAAGCTACACAAATCCTGTCTCCCCACACTCCCACACTTTTATAAACTTCTCCCCAAGAAGCTATAGGGGGCACAGTAATTTCAGGTAATGGGATATTCACCATTATCCCATTGCTAATATCAAAACACAATATAGCTTCGGACGGGGGTTCGTGGGTGACAATATGTCCCAACCAATGAAGACCACCATTGAAAAACACTCCATTAGACCTTTTACCATTATAAAATGAGTATTTGACGGCGCCCTGAATACTACTCCGTGAATTTAATCTCACTGTATAAACTTCAATATCGGAGCATCCAGTTGTTACATTATCTGATATTGCTACTAGTTTGTAATCATCAATGTTGCTATCATAACCAAATCCATAGGCTATGCCGTAACCGAATTTATTGACTGTTTGCATAGTAAATTCCTTAAATTGTCCTGTGAATGGGTTCAAAATACTAAAATAATTAGTCTCCTCTTCCTCATGTCCTCCCCCACTTACATAACCACCTCTTCCTCTATCAGTAGCACAAAACTTTAAGCAAATTAAACCATTACAAGAACCCAAGAAATGGTGATAATATGATTTGTTAGATTCAAATGGGTAATTCATCAGAATTGCTCCATCACATACAACATCTGATAAAGATGGTGATGAAATTGAAGCATAATCTATAGGCATAGAGTAAATGAGTGGGGGATTAGGTGGCGAGTAATGACTAAACAAGAGTTTAGGGTTTCTGATCTTGTTCTGAATAGTGCGATTAACATGATTCTTGATGAAAATAGGTTTAGAAAGAAGATTATAAAAAAATTTGCATACACACCTCAATAATAAGATGCATTTCCCTGGAAACCTCAAAAAGATCTCATCAAACATATCTTGAGGAAGATTTTGCCACCGAGATATCGCAGTTTTGGATCTGGTGCGGGATGAAATGCTCATTTCTGCTGCTGCAAGATCAGGGAGGGTTTTCGTCTGTGAAATGAGAATAAAAAGCGGATGATGATACGTTACGGAGGAGTTTGTAACAGTAGGTGTAAGTAGAAATGTTATGTTACGTTGCATTGCGGCCATTTTATATATAGTACACTAAGGAGCAAACCCATCTCTAACCGTACGCGTCTTCCTTTCATCAACGACTCGAAAACAGTACTCAGAAAGGTGGGTTGACCCCTAGCCGTCCACTTTTAAGATTTATCAGTTTTGCGCAACCGACAATTCATTTTGTATCTTTTATCTGGATTACACATACATTGACACGTGATAGATGTATTATAAACACCACTAAAATAAGATCATAACATTCTACTCAACAAAATGATTCTTCATATTTTTAAATACTTAACTATTAAGTAAATAAAAGTAATAATATGAACTATTGATCAATTCTTTTGGGCATGACAAAAAAAAAGAATAAATTAGCATCACATTTAGTTTATTTTGATTTTTCAACTTAACATTAATTATTTATGGTGTGTCCGATAATATCAAATCAGTGTCCATAAAATATCAAATATTGTATTTTACGGGACATATAATATGGCGTGTCCATCGCGTGTCGGAAAGTATCAAGACGTGTCGTGTCCGTGCAACCTAGTTTTCTATGTGTCTGTCTGTTTTTCCTATGGACTTCGTGTACATTGTGCATGACATCTAATATGGTGGTAATTTTCACTCACTAGGACTGGCAACGGCTATTTGCCTCTGTAGTGGCAAAATATCTAGTCACACGTGGACACATCTCAAAAGAAAGATTACGTAAGCAATTAAAGAGAGAAGTATCAGATTCAGGGTTGGAGCTAGGATTGTAGGGAAGGGGTGCAAAAAAATTCTTACCCATGTTAGGAGGTGTAAAATAGGCTTCGGAGAACAATTTTAACTAAAAATAGATCAAAATAGTTATAATTGGACTTGAGAGCCAGCTGGACTGGATGTGCAATTGTACACCCTTATCCTATATTGGCTCCGCCCCTGACCAGATTGGATTCCTCATTTTAATGTTTTACCTAAAATATTTACCACCAGAGAAGAAGATGAAAACACATAGGAAACACCTGAAATAATAAACGATTGATTCTCTAAATTTCTGCTCTTAGTACACAATTTGTTACGAAGGATTCAGGAGACCTTACTATTTTTTTAGGGATTGAAGCCTTGAGAGACATTATCAGCATAAGCTAAATGTCTTTTTTGTTCCAGCAGAATGTGGGTTTTTATTTGAGGAGCTAAATTTTCATATTATTCCGCCTTTCAGCCTTTTATTGATTCTACAAATGTATTCGAACCAAATCAAATATTGCATAATCTTCCCCTCTTTAGTGAAAACAAATAAAATGAAAAAGTATTATTCATAACCAAACTGAATAAGGACTAAAACGCTTAATGGAATAAGGACTAAAATATTTTAATTTTAGGATGCCGTAATAATAAATAATATTTATAGGGATTTAAAAAAAAAGTATATTAGAAATTATTTATTTATGAAAACACTATTTTTATGAAAATGAAAATAAATATATGAAAACTCCATATCTTTCTCACTATATGTTGAAATTTTGTGAATTTTATATATTTGGAAAACTCTTTAAAATACATACAGAATGAGTATAAATAAAAAATATCAAATTATTTACTTTTTAATATATTCATATTTTTTTTAAAAAGTTAGATATAATTTGAAGATAAGTAAAAAAGACTATATATTTTATATGTTGCTTATGATGGTGTTTAAATTTCAAACGTTTTACTTTATAGATATAAATACAACAAAAAAAAATCAATTTAATCTCACATGATAAAATATAGTAATGAAGTACTAACATTATATGCTACCGGCGTATAATGTGCGTGCTCACTATTTGTTTGCATTTAAAAGAGATACTTGCGGCAAAATACAATTTGGATATAAAATATTAAAGAGGCAATCTGTCAACCTTGTTGTCTTATTTTCACAATCAAACATAATTGTCAGGTTAACAGGTGCACCACATACTGAATAGAAAAAAAAAAGAAAAAAAAAAACCATCCCATATAGGCATATACCATCTCTATGTGGCACCAACAATGCACCTTGAATTCAATAATCGGATCACTTTTGGTTCTTCCATAATTCATATTGAATGCAGCCCTGGAAACTCTAATGAGAGCAAAAAGAAAATATAAAAAAGAGCCGATATCCAGAGAAAACTAATTGAATAAACCTACTCCCTCCAGAAGCAGCAGCAGCCCATATATATGGCGATATATATTATATGCTAGCAGCGGCAGCCCACATGGGATAATGTTTTTTCCGATTGTTTATGTTTTTTCTCACGCAAGACAGGAATAGAAAATTCAACAAGAATTTGTATTAGGTAATTCAGCAAATCAGAGAGTGAGAGATCCACACGCCTATATGGTAATCAAATACATCTACTATAAAACCCGGACTTGATTGACTGTTTGAATTCATCATCGAGAAAAAAGAAAAAAAAATTCTTTGAATTCTTACTAAGCAGTAGCACAAAATGGCTGATTCTTCTTCTTCTTCATCATCGTCTGCCGTGGGTGAGATCAAACAAGATAAGTATCGGTATTACATATACGGAGAAGGAGAGAAAGACACCCAATGGAGAAACGGTGTTCCTAACTATGATGTTGTTAACAAGCTCTTTGAAGAAGGCAGAACACAGGTACGTAAATTAAATTTATATTTATATAGAACACTCTCGCGAGTTTCGAACTCAAATCATCGATTAATTAAGAAGCTTTGTTTTGGTGTTATAATAAATTTGTTAGGTATGGCCTGCTGGTTCTATTGAAGAAGAGGTACAAAACCTTGTGAAAACATGGGAAATGGAGATGGTTCACAAAACACGCGTACAGGATTTTAAAACCATTGACCCTGCAAAATTCACATTCAGTAAAAATGGTAAACATCCTCCTCTTAAATTTTAATTATCGAAGACGTAGACGCAAATCCTAAACAATTATGAAATCTAATTAACTGCAGGAGGAAAACCCATTCCTCTGGAGGAAATGGGCAAAAAAGGAAGCTACAACTTATTCCTGCAAACATCGTTGCCTGAGAAATATCGGGTGTATAACCCGTCGGAGGAAACAGTCGATTCCG
This sequence comes from Papaver californicum, assembly GCA_023531435.1. Taxonomy (NCBI): domain Eukaryota; kingdom Viridiplantae; phylum Streptophyta; class Magnoliopsida; order Ranunculales; family Papaveraceae; genus Papaver; species Papaver californicum. The sequence goes on along the minus strand of JAJJMC010001477.1, from coordinate 317,741 downwards.
CTAATAAAATATTCGCGACAACATTTCCTCGTGGGTTTGCACTGGAGATTATGCAGGTGTACTCTGGAGCACCAGTTATTGTTTTCAAATTCAGACACTGGGGATATATGGAGGGTCCTTTTAAAGGCCGTGCTCCTACCGGAGACAAAGCTGAATTCTATGCCATCGGCATTTTTACGTTGGATGAACAAAAGAAAATCGTGAGTGTTGAGTTCTTCTTTGACGGAGGAGAACTACTCGGTGGTCTTATCAAAGGTGACGATAACTCTGTTAACGAGATCACATCAGCTTGCCCTTTCTTGAAGACTACAGGATGAAAGTTCAATTTTGGATTCCTCGGATAACTCAGTTACAGATCTTGGGATGTAGCCACCACAGTTTGAATAAATGGATTTTATTTAATTTCTCGTTTAGTTCCTCGTATTATTATGAAATTAGATAAATTAAGATATGATTCAGATATCTACTTATTGATTTATTTTCTTGTCTTCCTCTTTTCTGTTTTTTCCATCTTTATTAATAAATTCTCCTGGTGAGTTCTGTTCAAAAAAATGAAATTGAAATGAAATTCTAAACAGTCGGACCTATTCCGGCTTTTGCATTAGAGGTAATTATGTTTGTTTTAGGATTCGATGGGGTATTCTGACCATAGAAATTTTAGGACATTCATCATGGACTGAAACATGCCTAGTTGTTCATGAATTTTTAACCATGTTATAAGCAGGTGTGATCTAGCACCATTAGACAATGTTGTGGTGCCCTTATCATGTTTGGTTCACCCGTTCATACTTGTAGTTGAGAAAGAAACTAAACAGTAAAATGACCAAATAGTAAAAAAAAAATTGAACTTTTCTTCCGGTCAAGACTCAAGATGGCAAGTGTGATTTATGGGTAACAAGGCTGTAAGAGGTTGTTCATGAGTGAGTTACCGGCTCACTCATGATTTAGATAAAATAAACCAGTGACAAGATTTAGATACAGGCTCTAAACAACCTTTACAGCTTTTTATTCAGTCTGCAGAGAGAAGATGTAAAATTAGAAAAAGGGTTCATCAATGACACACTGCTTTTTGTTTATGCAACTGATTCATTTTATGTAAGTCAGATAAATCACAACATCCATTTACAGTGGAATTTTCCAGAGTTCACCTATCATCCGACAAACAAATAATTTTTAACCAAATTATGTTACGATTTATGCTATGTTTGAAATCTGAAGCTTTGCTTGAAGAACTCGTCAGAACCCAGTCCCAGGCTCCCAGTAATTCCAACTTCACTTAACTAAAGTCTTACCCTGTGCACCGGGTGATTCGACATTCTTGCCATCAATTTTTTCATTCTTGCCTTCTTCGTGCTCTTCGACGTCATCATAAGTTTTCCCAAATCCAAGCTCTTTCATGTCCTGTTTAGCCATCAAATTCCTGGAGAATACAAGTAGTAAATAAGAATATCAACCACAATGTTTGGGTTTTGTATATTCCTATTGATAATAACTGTATGAATTATAAAATCATCTACTAGGTTTGCTGTTTACCAGTTTTCCTACTACCTATATCTAAATCCACTTTTGCTTTCATATCACCCTTTTAGGACTCTATTAAGGTATCTATACTATTAATTGCGGTGGAGAAATTTGGCGCCGGACATGGCAGTCTATACTATTACGTTCTCAGAAACCCAAAAACGCAAGGCTTTGACCACCAAAATTTAACTTTAAGGTTTTGAGCAATTTCCTTTTTGATTTTTCATCTGCGAGGTTCAAAATATATTAGAAATGTGAAAACTAAAAACAACAACGCAAGTGGAAGTAAAATTCTTTGTCAATTCATAATTATCGTAAGAAATGCCCCGTATGCTTTTCACAGAGTACAGAGACTTGTTACTTCAGTATAGTATGTATTAACTATCTTTTCATACTTATTGTGTGTTTGTCATACAAGCTTATTAAGAACTAAGGGGTTGGTTTATCATATGATGAGTTATAGTTAAAAAGCACGTCACATAACTTCTCAAGATTCTAATTTTAGTTTAAAATACTCAGAAAATCCTGACACACCAAACTGCCTCATTTCCTTTACATAGTTGTAAGAATTCACCTAAGCACAACCCAGTTCGACAACAACAGACATGTATGTTTATATATAATGATGAAGATTGAAAAGTATATATTAGTGTTTTAACTGAGATTTTTGCTAGTCATATGTAATACACATAAAAGCTAAGATGACTTACTTACTTCTCCATACGACATTCGAGGTACTTCTTTGAAAAGCGTCTACAAATTTCAGATTGAAAGCCTGATGTTTTAAGGCAACTGATGTATTCCTTTTTCTCCTGATTGTTAAAAACCAAAAGTATATCTCAGATACGCAACGAGTTTGAAATATAAAAATTTACAGAAATCCACACAAGTTGGAATCTCAGTGAATAATTTGAGTATGTAATACCAAGTCGCATTCATGCATGTGGTCCAACGGAAAACACCTTTCTCAGGGGGGACGGGTCTCATTCCCCTGTTCCCACCAAATGCACCACCTGCCAAAATCGAAATACTAAATCAAAGCAATAAACATATTGTAGGTCAAAGCACAGCTAACGACCTTCTTTTGACCATTTTTACCAAGAAATCAGTATGACATGAATAAAACAGGATAGCTAGAAGATAAGCAACCATACACATAGTCGTGATTTAACGAAATTTTATAAAATTAGGTTTCACAAAACATATCAAGATAAAAAACTGGAGCAACAAAAGGAAACTACTACCGGCGTCAAGAATAACATTTGATGGGGTATGAACTTCTAGGCACACTTATCCTGTAATTGAGTTTAGAAACTGATAATCAGCTGAGCAAAGAGTCTAATATCTTGCCTGGATTCTTTTATTCAGTTACTAAGCATTACAATATGAAATAGTGTATATGATGTAATATTAAACTCCTACATGTTAAGTTTGTGTGGGTACGGGTCATCCCATGCACGCAAACTCCCATAGTTTCCCAGATCACATTCACTAAAAGGGGAAGCCAAATTTTCTCATCCATCAGAAATACAGACAGTTTTTCTGTTTGCCTAAGGTACGGGAGGCTCGAAAAACCCAAAACCTAAACATTCTCCCCTTTTAGTTCGATCAGAAAGTTGAGATTTTCTTTTTGTCAGGTCCATAATAAGATGAAGAGCGAGCATGTGCTAAAGCCTTGCAGAACGAAATTTCAGATGGTGTTCCAATAAAGAAAGCCTACTTGATCAAATATGAAGTTCCTAAATATGGGTCTAAGACTAGTCTGACCACCAAATAAACAAACTCAGAAATAATCAGATCATCGAACAAGTCTTAGGAAAAATTACCTCAAATCAAAACCCACAGAATTAACCCTCAGATCATTTCAGACCCAGCAACACAAATTCCCTAGAAAAATTACAAATTTCTTTCATAACCCACAGAAACAAAACCTACAAATCCAATCTCTAAATTACGATTCTCTGTTCAATTTCATTATAACAAATGCGCTTCACACTTTAAAATAACCTTCATCTGTTAGATTTTTTTACACTCAAAATCAGTTGAGCAAACTACAAAAGAAGAGTTTCTGGACCAAATCGAAAACAAAAGACAGTAACTTAGCTTTCGAAATCAAAACCCTAGAAAAAAAATCGGAGTTTTAGAAAGGATTTGGTAATTACCTGCACTCATCTTGTATTGCTTGCTCCAATAACTGAAGATCCTAATTCAACACTAGCTATAGGCTCATTGAGTTTTTTTCCGTTTCCCTTGGGACGAATGCCTCCTTCAACACATAGGCTTAGCTGGTTCTGCCTTCTGGAGACCTTGGTTTAGGATGTTGAGGGTTTTTTGAAGTGAAAAAGTTCCACCTTTTTCTTTTTGGGGAAGTTCTTTATTTCAGCTGAGTTACATTCAATTGGAGGCAAATGCCCCAACATATGGGTTCTGCCCCATAATCTGATAAGATAACTGAATTTCTTTAAAGATTACAGAAAGCCATAATAATATACTGAATCCAACAACAGATTGAAGAAATATATTTTTTTTGTTTGTTTTTTTTGAAGCTGAACCATATGGATATGGCTGCCTACGTACCACCCCAAAGGGTAAAGGTGGATCAAGCTTATTACGTAGTTCTTTACAAATTATGTTTGCCCTTTTTTACAAATAAAACTCTGAGAAAAAAATCTTCTTCGTCTTCGATTCAGATGCGCTTGTGTGTCTTCAATCAGATTTTGAGTCGACGAAGCCTCGTCTCCAGTTTCGGATGCCTTCTTGAGATGATTTTCTTTGGCTTTTGTAACCGGGAAAACATTGGAGTATTTTCTAGAACTTGAATTTTTCTTTGCTTTTTGGCTGCAGATAACAAGAAAAATCAACAGGTGATTAAAGAAAAAGCGCAATAAGCAATACCGTGAGTGAATTCGAACAAATTTAGTCACACACAATACATACCATTCTCCAGGCTTTGATACTGATCACGCAGCTTCCTGCTAGCAGCCTCAAGTCTGCACTCCGAAAAGTCGTGAGCTTTTTGTTGTTTCTCGATTTTTGATGGAGTTTTGGTTACTTGGACCTTATTACTGTCTTCCATATCATCGTCACTAGTACCGATATATCGGTCTTTGTCGTCATCACTTTCAGCAGCACCGAACAGAGAATCATAATAGTGTTTCTTGAGATCAAATTGTGCCATACCTGAAAACTTTGTATCCTGAAATAAAGTTGTGTGTATATCGTATTAGTTTAGCAAACAGAAAGAAAGACATTGGATTCATATAAAACACATCATGTAATAACTCAAAATATAACCAAAGAAGCAGAAGATTAAAGATGATAATCGATCATACCTTTCTTAGTTTGCAATAAATCTCTTCTCTTCTTTTTGCTTAGCTCTCTATCTTGCGTTGCAAAAGAATGATAATAGTTTTTGTTGGCCCTGGCTCTAGTATATGTAGGTGAATTGATTGATGAGCAAGTTTCTAGTTATAATTTAGAAAGTCCCGGCAGACCACATTATGGAAAGCGTTAAAAACAAGCGTTTGGCTTCCAGGGTAATTCAGCTCCCGGCAGGCACTCTCCAAAAACAGTGTTGCCTCCTTATCTAAAATCTGCTTCGCTCCCAGAATCTACCACACATGGCCCAAAATTCGCATGTCCCACATAACACGGTTGATAAAAAATAAATTTGACGGTGACTTGGAATGTCTCATCGTGGTGATTCGTGACCTTAAATTGGCTCCTAGGCCCAAAATATGCATCTTGAATTACAAAATTAAACCATATTTGTGTCTGGTGATTCCAAACTCTACGTACCCAAATTTGCTCGTGAATAAGTTTGCTTAATGACCCCAAATCTACTTGCAGGAAGTGCCCCATGACCCAAAATTTACGTATTAAAAAATTAGAGTCGTGAACATAATCTACACTGCCGTCCAATATTTCGAATTGTGACCCAATTTGTTGTATGACCTAAAACTTACATCTTTACCCAAATGTGCATTATGACCCAAGTTTGTTTGTTGCTGCTGCGTATTTAAACATTTTCTTATAATCAAATCAAACCCATATTTGGACATTTGTGGTAGACATTTGAAAACTGTATAGCCAGCGTTTGTAGTCCAACGGTTAGGATAATTGCCTTCCAAGCAATAGACCCGGGTTCGACTCCCGGCAGACGCACTTTTATCTTTTCAATCAAAAGTCTTCCGATTTTACCTCCATATTTTAGCAATTTCCTCATAACTTGCGAGATATTCGTTCTTGGGTCATAAATATGACATTTTACTTGTTTGTTATTTTACAACTAAAATCAGCTGAACATTTTGTTATAGCAGTATATTATACTGCAAAGGCTTACTGATTCTAATTGATGCAAAATCAGAGATGGCCGTGTGATCGAGACAGTAAGGTTCAACAAACATCAAGAAATTAGGTACACCAATGAGAAATTTTATATATACTGAAAAAACAAGATCCAAAAAACAAATCCAACTTCATTACTTTAGGACTACCAAATAGAAAAATGAACAGCCAACAGCTTTATAATACCTGGATCACAGCTAAATCTAAGAGAGATAATTATAACACTAACAACTGATTTTGGCATTACCCGTAAAACTGAGGTAGCCAAATATGGATATACGACAACCTATTAACACTGCTGAACAATGAAGGAACACAATCTATGACAAGCTACACCGCCCTTCATGAACCAACTGGGGCTTTTGACTGAAAGTTCCTCCTTAAAAACTCTGACATCTTTTGAACATGCAGATCGTCCTCCTTCCTTCTAGGCAGTTTAGGTAATCATCCACTGACGTAAAATAAGACAAATCAGTCAATTGACTCAATTCCCTCCAAAAATAAAAACAAACTGACAGTGAAAATTGTATTTTATAGTACCAGGAAATGGAAGAGAACTTTAATGGCATGCAGTATACCTGACATTGCACCGCGGGTAACAGATGTGATGATTCCATGTTCCATAGGTTCACCTTCAGCCTGTGATGATTCCTCGGAAAGGACTGATTGAACAGAGTTAGGGAAGACCAAATAACTGAAGGTCTGTAGTTTCTGTCAATTAACCCAATGAAACATTTCAAGACCAGATCATTTTTAAGCAAATCAATTGCACTAGATAAACTATGAAACGCCAAACAAGTAAGAGGATTGTAGTAAAAGATAAAAATGTATCTCTGGCTATGGAGAGTTCACAAAATAGAAGGGAGAACTAGGTAACTCCGGAGCAAACGAGTTCTCTTGTAAAATAAATGAAAGACCGCACAATAGGGGTCTCTTTTTTCAGGTGTATCTTTAAATTCCCAAAATATATGAAAAAGACGGCGAAAAAATTGTGGTTTGATAGTCTAAACTCAAGAACATCTTTTGGCATTCAGGTAGTTGTACTAGAACATCAAGTCCTTGAAAAACATAACAAAGGAAGAAAACAGAAAAGATCTCAATAGTGTAAGAGCTGCACTCAAGCTCATCTTTGAATTGTTCAACATGAGTGGCAAACAGAAAGAAAAAAAAAGAATGAGGAGATTGAGAAAGATCAACTTGTGATAATGTACTAATCTGCTCTTCTACCTTAGTGGGATCCAGAACTAGAGATCCCGTTTCTGACACACCACAACAGATAGAGACTACGAAGACAGCAGCAACACAGGAATTAGGTTTTCAATATAATTTTTTTTATAAAATAAAATTGGTAAGTAAAAAGGAAAGACACCATGAATGCTTACCAGCAAGATGTTTTGAAGGAATCCCAGCATCCACAAGAGCTGCACAGGCAGCATTAACGGCACAAGGAAGAAGCTAGGAAAAATCTGTGTCAAGGAAGTGTTCAACGTCCTAAATAATTTAATGAACAGATATCCCATCCGCTACCTAACAGAAGGAACTCATATGACTACTGATCCAGGAACTTTAGGCATATAACAAGAAGAAATTAGAAAAGGCTGCCTATTTTTACAAGTATTGCCTTATTAATGGTTCAGACTACCAGATGCATGAAGTCATGACTCTTCTACATAATACGTGGAAAAAAAAATCTGAGTACGAAGGATACAGCGCCGTCATCGTTGAAAACCTGAAGTATAACAGAAGTTGTGGTATTAGGATTAATGGTCAAATGACAAATACTTAGCAAGGTTCTTCTTAGTATCATTTCATACTCTCTTTCTGCTTTGCCTAGAAAAGGTGAGAAAACATGTTAAGCATGACTGAAGAAGTCAAACTAAGAATGAACTTTATAACATTTTTTGGGATCAGTCCAGTTGTATTGATTAAATATAAAGAAACCCAGGGTTCCTGAGGTGATATCAAAATCTCACCAATCTGCCCAGTTTTAGGCTTCCAAACGACCTCTATTGAAGCTTTTTCAGGGTTCTCATTCTTCTCTGTTCCCGCTTTTGGCCCATAAACCACAGCAAGCACTATGGTATCCCCTATGCATGAGAAAAAAATCACGACAATTGAAATCAAAACTTATTAGGAAAACAATATCAGAATTTCAAAATAGAGAGATGTTAACCTGAAAAGAGCAAAGTCAGGTAAGAGCGAACAAAAAATAGCATCCATTCATTTTCAGTTTCAACATTATTGCGTTTTCAGTATACCTTGAGACCAACGAGCTGAACCATGAGCTCGATTGAGAAGATTACGAGAACAAGCAAGTGGTCTTAACTGATATGGTGTACGGCCATCCACTCTATCAACCTCCATTTTCCAGCACTAGTTTAATCTAGTTTCAAACAAAGTAAGCAAAATCAAATAACTAAACGATATACACTTTATCAGCTTACAAATAAAAAAAAAACTCTCTCACTCGTTTTATAAAACACGCCCAAGACAATAATTTAACAAGAACAACCCATTACAAAAATATACAACAATGAGCTACACAGGAACTTGTTTCCGAGGCAAAATTCACAAAATCACTAATAAACACAAGCTTTAATAACCCAATTTAATATTTCTTCAACATAGTGACATACTATGAAACCCATGTTTTAATCTCATAGTCAGAAGATATTCGCCTATAAAACGAAGGAGGCCTTTTATTTTTAAGCTTGAAAACAGTTCACTGCAACAATAGCAGTACAATCAAACAAAATACCCAAGCATCTAACAAAACACTACACAGTGACCTTAAATTTGGTTTTGAATGTAAATCATGTATAACACAATCAACGACAGTCAGCAGTGTTGAATTGGCATAAAAAAGCAGCAGTTCCATCCTCATAGCAAATTAATTCATGGCACCTAGGAAAGGACTATTAAACTTTTACGTTTTATCTTTCTTAGAATATAGGGCTTAATATTTTGCGTGTGTACGAACCTGAGAGCACATATTTTGCAGTTTAAGAGATTTAAGGTCTTCTAGTTTAAGAACCAAGAACATGGACAAACATCAACTTGGTATGTCTCATTCAATATTTAGAGCGAAACTGAAACACCCATTTTTTGTCTGTTTGGATGAATTTCTTACCAAAGTGAAACGAACTGCCTAGTTACGCTATGCAACATCCATACTTGAGAGAGTTGGCAGCAAGCGGGCGGCCAGCTCTTAAATCCAACAATATTAACTTCTAATTCAAGTCCATTAAATTGTAATTCCTTTTTTTACCATAATAAAATCAGGTAGGTAAATTCATAATTATGAGACCAAGTTATAACCATAAGGTGAGCTCTCAAAACCCCAACAGTAGAAGTCCCTAGTGAAGTTATGAAAACGCAGGTCCCAGCAACTATCCAATCAAACCGTACTGTAATCAGAATAAATCCCTCTCTGGTCAGTGGTAATCCTAATCTTGTGATCTAGTTGAACCGTGCGAGATACCCCAGAAGTGATAAGTGAGCCATATTCCAAATATTACAGTTACTACTAAAAGTATTAGACCAGCCATATTCCAAAAATATTCAGATTATTGTTAATTCCCAGTGAAGGCATTAAAAAGCCCACACAAATGCATATTAATGAGAGATGTAATACTAAGTTTTGATAATTGCGAGAAGGTAAAAGAAGAAGAATTTGGCTGATAATGTAATACAGGTGCCATGCCTTTCATTACACACAGATGCATCTGTCGTAAACCTATGTCCATTTGAAACCAGCAGCTTTCCTACTGAGAAACCTAGTGGCCAACTTCAAGACTATAAGAAAGACAAAACCCAGGGGGACCTCTTCCAGGCAATAAATGTCTACAGGGAAGATATTGTTTATGGCTTGCAGTGGCTGTATTATACGGCATCACTGAAGCTTCCGAAAACCCTTAAGCAGTGATGTAGATAATGCTTTTTCCTAGATTTTCATTACTAAATAAGTTGGTCCATCAACACCGTTTTTCTTGTCTTCCTCATATATTTATGAGCAGAACCTAGATAAGTTTATTAACAAATAAAGCTATGACTAGTGTGTATCTTTCTGTCCATGTTTGTTATCAGGGTGTTGTCTTCGCTCCAAGAAAAATAATAGCAAAAAGAATCATTTCTATGTAGTTAATATTTCAAAGACCCATTAAATTCTAGACAAATGACAATGTTACCTTTCTATTGCAACTGAGAAAAGTCCATCAAAATCAGCAGGTTGTACTGCCGTATCCTTTAAGCACAAGCTTTAGTTTAGACATCTTAATAAAATCTACTTAGCAGAAGAATTCGCAAAACTTGTAAGCATAAAATAAATATCAAAATGAGCTTTTTTAAAAGCACGAACAAATTAATGGAATACACAAACCTGATGCTAATGGCATCAACGAAGTTCAATGTTTACGAAGAGGAATATATGAATATGGAAAAAAAGAAGCCTATTGTCATTCCCAAATTCCAGATGTCGTGGAGAATTGAGAATTCAAATTTGTTTACATGAGCTAAGAAGCAACTTTCAAGAGCTACTACTATGCAGCAGGGAAGCAATGGAGTTGAGACCAGAACGCTAATAAAACTGATAACACGTTAGCTACCAAATAGCAGTATGTTTCCGTTCTGGTCTAGATGAACCCTAGCCTCTATAATCGGTTGATTCATGGACTTTTACAACATAAAATGCATACCAGAAATCCATCTGCATGGTCACAGCAACCTAAACTAAACCCCACAATCATGGTCCAAACCATCCACATGATTTGTGGGTACATTCTACCTGGTTGGCAACACCAGGGCCTAGCATTGACTTTCCTGCAGGCAGGGTGCTTACCAGTCCCTTTCCATCATCATAGTTACATATGCTTTCTAGCACTGCCCCTCCTAATAATCCTACAGTTTATTCCTACTAAAGCAACCTTCAACTGTAAACTATAATCTAGTCTGTCGCTCAAATCCATTCTAACTGGTCCCCAGATAAAAGCTATACAAATGCAGTCCCCCCACAAACCCACATTTGCATACATATTTCCCTTATAATCTGGAGGTGACATAACATTTTCAGGTAACAGCATATTCGCCATTGTCTCAGTGCTAATATCAAAACAGATTAAAACTTCAGACGAGGTTTCTTGGGTGGTTACACTTCCCAACCAGCGAATAGCTCCATTGAAAAACACACCATGAGATCCTTCATCACCATGACGAAATGAGTAACTGACGATGCTCTGAATACTACTCCATGAATCTGATCTCACTGAATAAACATTAATTTTGAAGCAACCAGGTTTTGCAGAACCCGATATTATCACTAATTTGTAATCATCAATGTTGCTATCATAACCAAACCCATAGATAACATTGCCGTAATCATTATCTCCGGGATTAGTAAAGTTCTTAAATTCTCTTGTTAATGGGTTCAATACACTGTAATAAAAGGTACGCACAAGTGTTCCCCTTTCATTCTCAGACCTAACAACAATATCAATCTTTAAGCAAATTAAACCATAACGTGAACCCAAAAAATCAAGGAAATATACATTCTTAGATTCAAATGGGTAATTTATCAAAACAGCTCCATCAAGTTCACATGATGAAGAGGATGATGCCACTGATGATGATGAAATTGAAGCATAATCTATAGGTATAGAGTAAATCATAGGGGGGACTACCTATTAGGGAATTATTAGACAAGAGTTTAGGGCTGCTCTTGCTTTGAATAGTGCGATTAACATGATTCTTGATAAAACTAGGTCTAGAAAGTAGATTGTAGAAAAATTTGCATACACACCTCGATGATGAGATGGATTTCCCCGGTAACCTCAAAAAGATTCCATCGTGAATCTCTACCGGAAGATTTAACCACGCTTTTTCTTGCTTAAGTTTGGGTCTAGTACGAGATGAAATGCTCATTTTTTGCAGGTTGAGGGTTTCAAAACGGGACGATGAGAATGATCGTTTTTCAAGAAGAGTGTTGGAATGGGGGAATTCCTTTTCAATACAGTCCCATTTGTATTAATAATATCGGTATGATTTCACTTTGGGGGGAAAAGTTGAGACTTGTCAAATATAGCCTTATTGAAATTGGTCAAAATAACTGTGGACTTGACTTTGACCAATTTCTTAATTATGGTTAGGTTAGGTATTAAGGGATCCGTTTGCAATCTCATTAACAATAATGACAGTCAGTACGTGAGCATGCAAACCCGCCAATAACAAGTACTAAAACCAGAGAAGAAACCCTAAGGAGTGAAACCCTTTCGTCCGTTTTCTTTCGATTCACTCACCAAGAACAGTATTGAAGCCCTAATAATCTCGGGATTTATTAAAGGTTGGTATTTAAGGTTTTTTTATGATTTTTCTTAGGGTTTTTAATGATCAGAAAAACTGCTATTGATTCAGTTTCTGATCATGAAAAGTGTACGTTAAATGGCTTCTAATACAAGCCTTCTCTGTGTATATTCTTTCTTATTATTAAGATGATGTTTTAAAACTACTTATATTCACTTTCTTTGTGTTCATTATGTTTTAAAAGTTCTGTATCTTTTTAGTCAATTCCACATGTAGTTATTGATAGGTTCTGAAGCTCAAAGCTTCACTTATGGACTAACTAGTTGTATCCGTTGTTCTGCTGCCAACTTATGGACTAGCTAGTTGTATCAGAAACTGCTATTGATACAGTTACTGTTTCGGCATCCACCACAGGGACCAAGCATTTTCGAATTCCTTGTTCTTGATACAGTTACTGTTTCTGTGTACTCACTGTTTTATAAATATTGGAACTGCTCCTTACTTCTTTAGCCAAAACATGGGCAGCCTCTCTTGGGGTTTGAATACACAACTAGGTGCCCGGTTTCCTGAACTAACTCCACCCTCTTCCACGTCATGGACTAGCCAGTTGATGTTCTGATGTGAACTAACTCCACCCTCTTCCATTTGCATCAGTTTGTACTATTATGCTAGAGCCAACTGCCAAACCAGGACCAGGGTTTCTTCCCTTATTGCAAGTGAGCCTGTTTCCTTTTTGCTTGAGTTGCAGCAATAAGATTTTTCATACACATAACAGAATCATGGTACCTGCAGTTGCACAAGCAATCACGCAATTATCCTGAGATGAAAATGTTACATGGCAAACAAATGTTACCTCTAGAAAAGCAAGACATTACACACATACCTCTCAAGGAAAGCACCAGTATCTGTGGTGCTTTCTGCACTCACTCGCACATTGTAGGCCTGTGTTTCTGGGACATTTTTTGCTTCCTGTCTGATGTGACCAGCCCCCTTTTCTGCAGTTATCAAGCACTCAGTTATCAAGTACTGCAGTTATCAAGTACTCAGTTATCAAGCACTCAGTCATTTGTCTGCACCGGTATCAAGTACTCAGTTATTTGTATGCACCAGTATCAAGTACTCAAGTCTGAATCACCGACATCGAGAATGTAAGATTGTTTGTAAACTCTTTATATTCAATTGTATCATATGATTTTGATACCAAGATTATTTTTTTTAACGCAGGGCAAAAAAGTGTACTGTTCGAAGATCTGAACGTGATACTATTAATATTTCTTCACCACCTTTGAGTCCGAGTACGAGTCCTCGTACAGGTCCTCAATTCGAATATTTCGAGAGTCTAGAAGATTCTTATGATCCTGTGCCTGTTTTCTATGAGCCAAGTGAGGACCCTTTAGATCCAACACTTTTTAATTTGGATGGTGCTGATATTATAGAGGAGCGAGAAGAAGATGAGATAGCTTGGTTTAATGAAACAGGATATCCAACTACAAATTATGCGAGTTTGTCGTGGATGGTGTAGAAGGAGGGGAAGATGTTGTTGTCGATGAGGTTCAAATAGTAGATGTTGTCGATGAGGTTGAAAGGGAAACTGCTTTTGTGAATGATGTTGTAATGGAAGATGTTGCTGCGAATGAGTTTGTTGATCAAGGGAAATTATGCAGTACTTACTATCGTGCATGGGCATACAAAAGGTCGTACAAATATCACGTAAATTCCTTTGGTGATACTTCTGGTTGGGTCCAAGTAAGATTTATTAGTTGTTTATCATTTTCATACCTTATTGGATTGTCCATTTCCAACACTTTATAACACTTGCAGCCCACAGAGAACATTGTTATTCCACCTCCATTGAGAAGGCAAGAAGGAAGACCTAAAGAAAGTAGACATAGGTCTGCTGAAGAACCTGCAAAGACAAATGCAATTAGAAAGTGTACCATTTGTCAAATCGTCGGGCATAACAGCAGATCATGCAAAGGTGGTGCAGTTGGGAGTAACAAAAAGAAACAGAAGAATGCGAATGGTGCTAGTACATCACAGCAGATAGGCTCAACTCCACAACCTCCACAACCTACACAACCTAATGCAATTAGAAAGTGTAGAACTTGTGGAATCGCCGGGCACAACAACAGATTATGCAAACGCAACAATTAATGAAACTCTCATAGGCATAAAAACAAAGATGAGAACAAATATTTTATGTAGGCTTCATTTTGTTAATGATAGATTTTATGTAGCAATAATGCAGTTTTTATGCTAGACCATTGAATGTTTTTGCATTAGAGAGATTTATTAGAATGGCAGTTGGGAGTATTTATTAAAAAAAAGCCACAGTGCACAATCAACTATTATGGTTTTCTACAACTAGAAGTCACATTGTTCTTAGCTTCAAAACCTATTTTTACTACAAAACGGCATCCATGCCCATGGAAAGAGGCCTTCCATTTGTCATTATGAAACTGCAGTTCTCAATGTATTACATAAATGGGTTAAACCAACACCAAGCAAACTTGATTCCCTTACACACACTTGCTAAATTTGCAATTCCAAGATTCCTATAGATCAAGAGGAATAATTCTATTTTGCTAAACAACAACAGCATGTTATAAAGGAAAAAAATTACAGAATAGCATTTCCAATAAAAGAAATTGCAGAATAGCATTTCCAATAAAAAAATTGCAGAATAGCAAAACCCCCAAATTACTAATTCATACATTCAACACAGAAAACTACGAACACCCTGAAATGCAAAAAAAAAAAAAAAAAAAACCCCAAAAAAAAAAAAAAAAAAAAAAAAAAAGGCAGAATAAGTAATAAGAGAGGACAGTAGGAGCAGTAACCTTCAACATGGGGTTCCCCGTGGACGAAATTTCCAGTTTAATTTTTCTTATCCAAGATGATGAAAGTAAGCTCTGCAAATACTCACCACCAGAATGCGTTATAACAAAAATAAAACCAATTGGAATTGTAAAAATGAAGGAAAATCAGAGTGAGAAAAAAAAGAGCTTCGTACTTTTGGTATCATGTGTCAAGGAGAGATGCATATCGTGTTCTTCTTCTAGGGTTAGTGGCTCAGAGCCAGTGGCTTGAAGAAGATCTGGGTCTTGCAAATCGCAACAGTGAGGGAACTAGAGGAAGTGTCGAGCTAGGGGTATAAAATGGGATGGATTGCAGGAAACCCAAATCGGTTAGGTCCTTGCTTATAGTTACCAACTATGTGCATTATCATTATAACATCCTCCACCTTTTATGTACAGTGAACTTGTAGACAAATAGTTCTTACTTCTTGCAGTGAACTTGTAGATAAATAGATACTTCAACAAACGGTACCTGAGTTGAAGTAGTGACGATGACAATAATGAGCTTAGGAGTCAAAGTGGGGGCATTTTGAAATAGTGGTCATGTTGTTCTTCCTAACTCTAACCATAGTTAAAGTGGGAGCATTTTGAAATTCTCCCTATAAGGATATTTATGGTATAATGAATTTATTTTTACCAAAGTGGGATCATACTGATATTATTAATACAAATGGGACTGTATTGAAATGTCATTAAGGAATGTGGGGCATTAAGGAATTCCCCCTGTTGGAATTTAAGTATTTAACCAGTGAGTAGCGATGGGCCGGGTTTTATTTTGCTAGAGCCCCTGACGAGTGTTGGAGAATGCCATGTGACCCTCCAAGTCAGTGGCATAGCAATGAAGAGCTGCGTTAGGGGACAAATGAAGCTTCACAACAAAGACAAGAATGATGCCAATAACAAATGTATTATATGGCTTGTTATATGGCTTGGTGTATGTCCGAGAACTTCAGTTCGCGAAGTTTAAGAAAAATGCTAGGACATGAAATAGGTCATGCAATGATTTATGTACTTGTCTAAGGCCTGAACAGTGCGACGAGAGTAATGGCGCATGCCTATTCGGCCAAGTAAAACGCATGAAACTTGGGAGTAGAGTTTTTAAGGAAAAAAAAATTTTCCTTTAGCCAAGGTCAAATTTAGTTTTTAAACCCACCTGGGACCGTTGATGGCTGGCACGGTACATTTTACACCTCTACGCATCATGTTAAGGGAAACAAAGCTTGAATGAGTGCGTGGAGATTATATACATATCTTAAAAATGTTCCAATTAACTACTAAATAGATTAGCTCCAGACTCAAAAAGCAAAAAGACAAGGTCGAGCAGCACAATAAAAACAACTATGAACTAGACTACGGAAGTTTCTTGCCCTTAGTGATAATTGCAGCTTCACTCAGTCAGCACTCAGTAGCATTTGGAAAATCCAAAAATACTGTAAAACTTCTTCATTCATACAACCCTTCCGCATTGCTCGGACATGACTTTTTTATACACGTCAAGTGTTGAAATCTTAGAACCTTCTCAAAAAGTATCCTGTAAGTCCACCTGAAAATAATAATAAGCTCCATGAATAAAGTATAATTACACGAAGCAAGAAAGAAAAAGGGAATGAAAAAAGATGGATCGACAGAGAAGAGACATATACGTACCCAGTACTAATACAATGCCATTTAAAACTGCGTACATAAAGATTCTAACTGATAGCAATAAGGACGGCACTGGCTCACTGGCTCAACTGGTCTTGCATTTTTGCAGGTAAACTCATCATACAACAAGATTATCCTGTTCCTATCTACATTCATAGTTCTCAACTTGCTATAATAAGACCACATAATCCAGCAGCAAGTCACGGATATGCCACGTCATTTTATTTTATTTTGAACTTGTAATTTTAAAGCATGAAAAGGGCTAAGTAAGCACAAAAAAAATAAGCAAAGAAGAAAACAAAATTAAATTATTTCCGAAAAACAAATACAAAACATTCCAAAGCCACAACCATATATATAAAGATATACCAGCTTTAGAGAAATAGAGATGTTATAAGGATCGTTAGTCGGTGATCACATTATGCAGAAGCCAGTGTGTACTTAGACATGTTCTTCTAAAGCTAGTTCATTTTATTTATTTTTTTAATATAAACTTCATAATTAGGTGATCAGTACATCTAGAACAGCTCTAATTTCTTGATTTTTTTTAGATCACCCTTAAAAGGGTGGCCTTGTTTTGGAGCATTGTAAAAACAAAACAAGCTTGAAATGGACTCAAGGGTTGGAGTGTTAGGCTCTCAAAGTGATGGCAATTCCCATTTTTAGGGACACACCAATTTTCTAGTGTCATCCCGTATAATTCTTGTGGGAGACCCGGGCACAAGAGGATTACTATACCTCTAGTGATAGGGTGCGCCTCGCAGATCCAATTTTTTCTTCCTTCTTTTAAACGTATCTGTATATGTTGATGATATCTAAGGTCCCCTTTCAGGTGATCTTAGTTGCTAGATAGTATTTCAGTCAATTGTAAGGAACAAATATTTTCTTATGGTAAAAGATACCGTCAATGCAGGGGCGGAGCCAAGATTTCTAGGCTGGGGTGCAAAAATTTGCTTACCCATTGAGCCAGCTGGGCAGGGGGTGCAAGTGCACACCCTTGCACTAAGCTATCTCCGCCCCTGCGTCAATGTGATTTATAGAACAAGCAAAACTTTTCACAGGAATGTATATACACTCAAGTCTCAAGGTACTCGAAATCAAATTACACATAGAAAGCACCAAATTAAAGAATATGCATGATAAATAACCTAATAACTCATTTCTATTTGACTTACTATAGCATGATGTTGTAGTTGCAGACTCAAAAAATATAACACCTGAAATAATTTAAAAAAAAAAAGCATAACATATGATATTTTTACCTCAACTGTTGTCATTCAGGATTATTCCTCACGATCCCATCTGTCACTCTTTTCTCCAGGTAAGTACCAGAGTCAAGTGAGATTAAGCTCTCCACATAACTTTCTCGATTATTGTTCATTTTGTTCATAGTAATATCACGGACCGCCACTGATCTAACTCCTTCATTTGTTGGATTATATAAAAATAATTGCTTGCGATCATTATCTACTAAAATATCACCATTGTCATAACACCATAGTGGCTTCCAAAATGGATACCTGGTCCATCGTCGTTTGGTTGAGGTAAATCGTTTGCTCCAGGATTCTTTTACTCCATACTCCTGCATCACCCATACATCAATTCTAACCAATCTCCAAATAAAAGCTACACAAATTTTGTCTCCCCACACTCCCCCATTTTTATTAACTTCTTTCGAATAACCTAGAGGCGGCATAATGTTTACAGGTAGCGGCATATCCACTATTGTCTCATTCCTAACATCAAAAGAGACTATAACTTCAGACGAAATTTCTTGAGCAGTGGTGGTAGTTCCCAACCAATGAAGAGCTCCATTGAAAAACACACCATGAGATCTTGCGCTGCCACGAAATGAGTAATCAACGCTGCCCGGAATACTACTCCATGAGTCTGATCTCACTGCATAAACATCAATTTTCAAACAACCAGCACATTCGTAATCGGCTATCCTTACTAGCTTGTAATCATCAATGTTGCTATCATAACCAAATCCATAGGCAACGTTATAACCCCGATTCTTAGACTCCCGATAACCATATCGAGCCCTCGTAAATTCCTTAAATTCTTTTGTCAGTGGGTTCAAAACACTAAAATAATTAGTCTCCACAAAGTATCCCCTTTTAAAATCAGCTACATCAGTACTACAAATTCTTGAGCAAATTAAACCATTACAAGTTCCCAAAAACTCAAGAAAATAATTTTTCTCAGGTTCAAATGGGTAATTTATCTGAACAGCCCCATCACATTCACATGATAAAGAAGATGATGATGATGATGTAAAGGAAGCGTAGTCTGTAGGAATAGAGTAAACCATAGGGGACTTAGACTTATTTCGCGAGGAAACCCTAAACAACAGCTTAGGGTTAGGGTTGTTTTTAGTTTGATTTAGATGATTCATGATGAAATGAGGTTTAGAAAGTAGTCTATAAAAAAACTTGCATACACACCTAGATGATGAGATGGATTTCGCTGGTAACCTCAAAAAGATCTCATACTGAACTTCTGCTGGAAGATTCAACAGAGACATGGCTTCTCGTTTGGGATGATTTTCTTTTTTTTTTTTCTTTTTAAAGATTCCAACTATGGAAGTCTTGTGTGTGATAATTTAGTGAAAAATGACAAGTTACTTGAGCCCCAAGTGTCCCCATAAACATCACGCATGCAGGGTGGAGCTAGGTTTTTGAGAAATACGTGGGCAAATAGAGTATAAATGGGCTAAAATGCTAAAATTTGACTTAACATAATCAAAACAGAGTTTAGGAACTAGCCGTGCTGGATGGGCAATTATACACCCTTTCTTTTATATGGCTCCGCACCTACATGTATGAACTTATTAGGAATCCAACGCAAAAATTTGTACTTTGGAGAATAAATTTTTCCAATTTTACTATTTAGCTGATCTGGTTATGTCATTGTATCGATTAGTCTGGTGTATAAAATTACCGTGTTGCGCCGTAATATGCTCAAATTTTAACTCCAAATACAATCAATGTCCAGAATCACTGGATTTTGTGAGGTGTGCCCTTCACAAAGAGTCCATTAACCACTAGACTTAGGTTTGTATTTGGGCTCCCTATTTTGATCACATAAGTAATCATAATACACAGCTTTAAGATAAATAGTCCCACCTTTTCTTGCTTTTCTCGTCACGGGAGTGACAAGTGAGGAGACGTTTGCCTAGATCTTTAGGTTCTAATACTTTTTGGTGTTGTCTCTTATCACTCGATCAGTCAAAGTCATAGCTGACTCTAGCTAGTTTGTCCAGGTTAGACCTTTTCGCACTTTGCATGCCATTGCCACCTGTAGTGCTCTAGTCAGGAACACAATTGAGCATCTTAATAACTGAAAGAAAAGTTAAATAATTTTTACCCTTGACTTAGCGGTAACTTTATTCATGGATTCTTACGGTAACTTCACAGTTTTGTTTTGGATGAATCCATGTTCTATAACTTGATATTAAAGATATTCAGTTTTTCTCCTTTCTCTTTTAGCTGTTTGTATTTTTTTTTAATTTCGTTCTTGTAGTGAGGTAATTCATTATCTGGCTTAATACGCCAAGAACAACTCTACTTCTATGTTTTGGTTTGTATCTCCAATTTAGCTTCAGCCGGTTGTTGAGGCAGATCTCTAGCCTTTTTAAAGGTCATCGTTTAAAAACAAAACACCAGCAAAGGGAAAAAATGACATACATTAGGGGAGTAATAGCATACTAAAGTTAAAACTCGACAACAGCACTTACAGAGTAATTACACATACAAACAGATGCTGCCATTAACAATCACAATTTAATTTAGCATATTTTCTTTAACTTTTATGTTTCTTCGTGGTTAAAAACGCTCGAATGATTATCCTCACAGCTTTTTTACATAACTGTAACACAACTACACAAGGCAGAGAAATTCAAAATTGTGTCTAATCACATATATGTCACCAGTAAATGGTGACTGCAGTTTATAGATATTCTAAAACAGCATGGAATAAGAGACGATCGAAATGCATAAACTCAAGCTGAAATTTAATATGGAACCGACTGTCAGTTGACAGCACAGGGAACTAATGAAGTTGAATCGGCAGAAGAAAGGATTGCCTCATTTGCGTCTTCTGTTGGTGACTAAGTCAGGATTGCCTTTTCTCATCATGGCTACAAATTCTTCGTAGTTTATTCTTCCATCCTGCATATGGAAATTTACAAAGGTATTACTAAAAGGGATAAAGACTATAACAAAGACTATCAAATGGATTCGAAAGAACGAAACATACGTTATCTGTGTCGACTTCTGCAATGATCTCTTTTATCGTTTTCTTGTCACCCATATTGAATTTTGCTAGACCTTGTTCCAGTTCCTCCATTGTGATGTACCTAATAATTGAGTGATACGTCAAAGGTTTAGTGGACATGAAAAGTTCAAAAAGTTTCTATTGGTAAGAGAGAATGGTGGTAATTATACTATAAAGTGGAACTAAGATTTGGAAAACCTTCAAGGGAAAGGAAAGATTACCCGCTCTTGTCCTCGTCAAAAAATTCAAAAGCAGTGTATAGGTGTTCTTCTTTCTCCATTCTATTCATGTGCATCGTAGCCGTTATAAACTCTATATAGTCAATGGTTCCATTCCCATCAACATCAGCCTGTGTAAGACACAATTTCATTACTTTCATTAGGAATATGAAGTACGATGCAAATGTGAACAGGATTAATGGACAGAGCCACGAGCCAAAAATCACCTCATGAGAATAATTTTCAGATTCAAAGTATGGGTGTTGTAGACCATGGCATAAAGGAAAACTAAAGAAGCAACTATTTAAACTAAGACAAATATTAAGAAATCATACCGCCTCCATCAACTGCCGAACTTCAGATTCAGAAAGCCTGGTTCCTAGTTTTGGAAGACCAGCTTTCAATTCTTCATATGTGATAGTTCCACTGTTATCAGTGTCCATAGATTTAAACATCTCCTTTAACCCCATGATCTCTTCTTCGGAGAGATTTTCCGCAATTACCTGATCAATAGAAAGGAAACAAAACGTGATTAGGTACTTTGGTGAGTGTATGATAACCAAAACACTCAAAAAATCAATCTAACCTTAAGAGCTACTTTCTTTAGCTTGTTCATTGCGTGGAACTGCTTCATTCTACTTAGGACGGCAATATCAATTGGTTTGTCTGAAGCCTCACCGTCTACCCTGACCCATGGATGATCTGCAAGATTTTTTAACAGAAGGAATTAACACATAGTTTATTTTTAAAATAATTTATAAGCACACTTATGTATATATATGAGTTTCAAACTTGAGTCTTACTTAAGACATCAACAGCCGTAATTCGTTCTTTAGGATCAGCACGTAGCATCTTCTTTACAAGTTCCTTGGCACTACCGGAAATGGAAGGCCAAGGCTCAGAAACAAAATCAAGATGCCCTCGTAAAACAGCATCAAATATACCCTGCTCATTCTCTGCATGAGAAAGTAAAGTGAGAAGAACATACGATTATAATGCATCGGACACCAGATAGCTAGACAGTAGATTTTACACCGGATCACCTAAGCAAGACTGCCTCCTACTGTACGTGTGCCCCCAGACATCAATAAGGATAAGAACTATCCTTTCCAGTAACTCAGTGCAAATCCTAGTTAATTCAAATTTTGGGGAAAAAATCTAGTTGTGGTTGACATGGGGTTTCATTTGTCGGGCATTTGATGGTACAAAAATGCAGGCTCAATGCACTGACATTCGAATTGAAGCCTTGCTTAGTTTTGGGCCCGAGGAAAAACAAGTTTAGAAGGTGACCCAACATTTAAAATTGCACACTACGGACCAGCTCATCTGGTGAGCCACTTGTCCGGCATGAGCAGCTATTAAAATTCATCGAGGTCGTCGTCAAATGTGTTGGCATAGAGATAAGGATGACCAGCTATTAAAATTCATTGAGGTCGCCATCTAATGTGTTGGCATAGAGATAAGGATGACCTATGTACCTCCCCAAAAGGGTGGGACTCCACTAAGAAGAATGTAGAGTATCACACCAACACTCCAAATATCAGCCTCTGCCCCGTAATGTCGTCGCAATACTTCAGGAGCCACATAGTATGCACTACCAACAAGGTCTTTAAATACTTCCCCTGCACCAAATGTTATGATGATCAAAGTTAATATAGCCAATGATTGATTTAGAGTTGTGATATATTTTATTCCGTAACACCAATTGCATACTTATGCTGGCAGATATATAGCTCACAACAAACTTCAAGTTCAGGCACATTTGTGGAACTCAAGATTCATGAATTCAATGGCAGAAGCAATTGACCTCATTATGTGCCGCTGAAATATGTTTAGTCTTAGCGAACAAAATAATCACCAATGACCGAAGTAAATGCATTCAAACATTAATGAGAATTAAGCAAGCCCGGGATACCGACAAACCTATTAGCTTACAACCCTGCTCTTCAGACTCCAGTTAAAACCTCTGACCAGACAAACCACTCAAATCCTACACACACAGGTTTGAGCTCAGGGCCAGTAAACCCCACACTCCATCGCTATGATAGACGACAGTTTGCTTTCTAGTCCTTCTTATCAATTACAATTTACCATCAAGTGCCTAATGTGACTTGACTATAATTCACACTGAATGTCCCAAATGTTAAATCTCATAAGGTTGTGCACCCACAGATCTAGGCCGCCCGGGCGATATGGTGCTATTCTTGAACAAATCATACAATCCAAACAACAACTCATTTTCTATAACTACCTCAGGTTTTCGATCAAACTAATCATTGTTCTTCTTCACTAGTTAAAGGCATTCTACTACATTACATAGTCTACATACAACAAATCAAGTACATAAGCTCATTGACTAATGTCTGATCCCATATTTTACAAATAAAATAGCACTTCCGAATTCTAACAATTCAAAATCGAAATTCACATAGATCAAGAATTACAAAATCAAATTCATACCTGGTTTGAAGAAAACCGACAAACCAAAATCAGTAGTTTTGAGTGGAGAATCTTCACTATCACTCAAAAACAAGAAATTCTCAGGTTTAAGATCTCTATGCATAACACCAAGCGAATGACAAAAACTCACAACTGTAATCATCTGTCTACACAAATCAGCAGCAGCACGTTCAGAGTAATGCCCTTTCGCTATAATCCTATCAAACAATTCACCACCACCACACAATTCCATAACCAAATTCACACTCACACGATCTTCATAAACACATTTCAATTCAACTACATTCCTATGTCCAGTCAAATGATGCATTATCTGCACTTCTCTTCTTACATCCTCAATATCATCTTTATTGATCAATTTCCTTGTTGCTATTGATTTACAAGCATATTTCTCTTGTGTTTCTTTATGTGTGACTAAGTATGTTATGCCGAACTGTCCACGGCCAAGTTCAGGTCCGAATATGTAATCAGATCTTACATCTGACATTTTACGGCCGAGGATTCGACCAGTGCCAGCTTCAATTCCTCCTCCTTGTCTTGTGTTGATTGTTAATGGTGATCGTTGATTGTGTTGTGGTTGTTGGTGGTGGTGCTGATCTGGTAATGGTACAGCAGCTGGTTTTTGTGGTGGTGGTGTGTGATTAGATGGGCGCACGTTAAGATCGAGTACTCCTCCTGGATTTTGATTGGGATTGTGGTTTCCCGGTACTCCGTTGCAGTTCCCCATTTCAGTCGGTGGTGGTGGTGATGGTGGTGGAGACAGAGTGGGTGAGTGAGAGAGAGAAGAGAGGAGAAGTGAAGGGAAGTCAAACTCCAGAGAGAGAGTAAAGTAGAGATAGATAGTAAGACTGTAAGAGTGTGAATCGGGATTGACTCATTTTGTCCAAAGATGAGATTTGAAATTACTCAATTAACCCTCTGAATAAGAAGGCTCTAAGAGCAACTGCAGCGGTTGGACCAGACCATCGACCAAATACCAAATCTGTTTGGTCGTTTAAAAAAAAAAACGCAACGAGAACATGAGTAAATATGATATTACGCTGTTGTAAATAAGCGTTAATTATCAAACGCTGTACTAAAGTAACGTATATTACACAGACGTTTTACTGTACAAGCGTTATGTTTTTGACGTTCATTTAGGTTAGCGTTTATAATATACGTTGCTGTAGTGAAGCGTTATATACTCAAAACGTCACTTTACTAAAGCGTTATCTAAACGTTACCATACTGAAGCGTTTTGATATAAAACATAGAAAAACGTCCTAGTAAAGTAGCGTCAACACTCAAACGCTCTTCTAAAACAGCATTTCAAAAAAAAAACGCCCACATATAACAACGTTTGATAGACTAAACGTTGGTGCAGAGGACCGTTATTTTTGAAAACGCTATTTTAATACGACGTTTCAAAAACGCTGTTCTTAATAAACGTTTAATACGACGTTTCAAAAACGCTGTTTTAGTACAACGTTTCAAAAACAACCTTTCAAAAACGCTGTTTCAATACAACGTTTCAAAAAGAACGGTTCAAAAACGCTCTTTTACTACAACGTTTCGAAAACGCTGTTCTTTATAAACGTTTTGGTAGACGTTTTTCAGTAATAACGTTTGTTTTTTTAAACGTCCTCGTATAATGACGTTTCCCCAAAACGTTGTTTTACATTGGCGTCAGACTATATCTGTTTTGGACCATTTTCTTGACTAAACATGATCGAATACTGTTCAATTTTGGGACCAAATACTACATTTATTCATCCGTTGCGGCTCACAAAATAGGACCAAAGACCATTTCTGGTGTTTACTCTTTGGTCTGATCGTCCACTGCAGTTGCTCTAAGGCCAGATCCTATACCCTTTTAAATGGGTTAGTTTGTCCGGCCACCTAGCTGGACAAACAGGGTACGCCACTATAAAAAATGCTCTAAACGATGACCACATGTCAAACGATATAGTATTGATCGCTAGCGGTTAAGAGTTGTTCGTTGACGATCTACTTTTTATCGCTCGACAAAAAGATAAACAAAAAGATAAACATATATGGTATCATAATATTTGTTGGTCACATGCTTAGAAGATAAACATATATCTTCCAAGTTAAAAGACAGCAAAGCACGGCATCTCAAGATGCTCTATATAATAACTTACATCTTACAATAACTATTTTTCTAACTCTACATCCTATTACCATTCATTAAAATAAATAAATAAATAACAAAATTAGCAAGAACACAAACTACAAGATGTAAACAAAATATAATGATTTACGTGGTTTCGCTTGATTACCTGCGTCCACGTACGAGAGAAGAATCATTGGATCTTATTTATATGAAGGGTTACAAAAGATCCACGGCTAAATTTTCCTCTTTCTCAGCTCAAGAACCCTTTCAATCTCACTACATATATCTAACTCACTAAGAAAACATTAATCCCTTTTTCTGTAATATATCCTTGAATTTATATACAAATATTGGATATGCTTACCATATTTGGATACCAGAATTAGAGTGTTTAATCCCAAAAGTTAGAAGCAAAAAGGTTTTGTTTCACAAAAAGTCAATTTTATTACTTTTAGAGATAATTTTGAAATTATATTACCAAATTAACTTTTGTTTTTGAATTTTACGAGTGGATACTCTAAGATGCAAACATATATACATGCTACAACGTCTGTCAAGAATTTTTAAAATTAAACATCTTAGACTCCAGTATGATATACAACCTAATCCTTGTACCTGAGATTGTCAACCGAAATTCTTAAGCTCATCATTTTAATAAATAAATAAATAAATAAAATTCACATATTTTTTTTTGAAGTTTTTTTTCTTCTAAGAACCCCGAGATAGATCATTTGCCGGAATTTAAAGGTACCACATTTAACGGCGCCCAAGATTTACGCGTACATATGAATGACAAACCGAAACAGCTACAAGAACAACCAGAGTATTATTTGGGTATTGCACATTCACCCGGCCCGTCCCATGCCCCGAGGCCCAACCTATATTCCATTTCCCGCGCCCAAAAAACCTCTCTTCAAAAACCCCTTTTAGACTTCATCCCAAAAACTCATTTCCTTTACTCCGGTCTCAAAATCTTCTTCTTCCTCAATGGCTTCTCCTTCTTCTCAATCAGTAAGTGGTAGTAACGGAATTATAGCTGAATATGCAAAATCAAATCGATCTACATGTAAAAAATGTTCAAATCCAATATATGTAAATACACTTAGATTAGGTTTACATTTTAAAGATCGACGAGGTTATGATGTTACTAAATGGCATCATATCAATTGTTTCCCTACTCGTTCGCTTCAGTCTTCCGAGAGTATTCAAGGTTTCTCTTCTCTTAAGGTCCGATTCTTGTATCATTCTTCGATATTCACTTCTGATTTTGATTTTTTTTTTTTAATTTCTGGTTTTAGGTTTTGATAGTTTGGTTTGGTTTTGTTGGTTTGGTTTGTTCATAGTAGTGATCTGGAGGTACTGGAGAAGTTAATGGATGGAATTGATTTGGAATTGAAACAGGTTTGGGAAATTTGAGTTATGTTTTTCTTGTGGTTAGTGTTTTTGGTTAGGAGTATGAACTACTGTATGTATTTAGTTTGCGTTTGTGTGTTTTTTCTTTTAGGGTTCTGATCATGGTGAGATGGTGGAGGGAAATGAGGAAAGGAGTTCGAAAAAATTGAAAGTAAGTCCGGTTCGTTTGCTGTCTTATTAGCATGTGTTGATCGGTTTGTGGTTTGTAGAAGTTTTGCTTTATGGGTGTCATGGTAGTAATTGGTAGTGGTTGTGCTGCTGGTGTTGGATTGGTGGTAATGTGTTGGACTGCTGTGTAGTGTGGTGTTGGACTAGTGGCGGTGCTGTTGGTAGTCAGCTTAGTGTAACACAAAGTTTTACACCAACACACAGCACCACCACCACCACATAATGGGAGTTTTATATGAAATCATCTGGAGTTAAATTGTGTCAACTTTTATTCGGTTCAGGTTGGTAAGGCAGATGAACACGAAGAAGAAGGTGAACAAAAGAAATCAAAGGTAGATACATCATTTTTATTTGTACCTATGTAAGTGCTGTATTCATTAATTTTAGTGTCGTAATTTGCTCTTTGAACTTGTCTTTTGTAATTTGCCTTTTGAGCTTCAATGTCAATACATCTTTTTTCTGTTGTAGTTAAGTGGAATCAAAATTAGAAGGCAATGTGTGACTCGCAATTGAGTTGTTAATGACTTGGTTTCAGTTTGGTTATACATGCGAATAAAAGAGAAAAGGCCCAAACTCTAAAAGGTTGTGTTGCGCCTTGTGTTGGTGGCTGTGTAGGACTGTTGGTTTTGTGGGTGGTGGTGGTAGTGATGCTGTTGGAGTTGGTGGTTGCCTGTTGGTATTGGTGTTGTTACATGTTGGATTGGTGGAGCTGTTGGAGTTAGTGGCTTCGTATTGGTGTTGGACTGGTGGCGGTGCTGTTGGTGGTTAGCTTAGTAAGACATGAGGATTTGACACCACTGCCACCAACACCAACACAGCAACGAACACAAACTGCACCAGCACCACATAATAAAAACTTTCCATGAAAGAATTTGGAGTTAAATTTTGTCAACTTTTTATTTATTTCAGGTTGGTAAGGCAGATGGACACGAAGAAGGTGAACAAAAGAAATCAAAGGTCAATACATCATTTTCTTCTGTACCTATGTATTCATTATTCTTTAGTAACTAAATGATCGACATGAAACAAAAGATTTAACTATTATTTGTATGAGTTTCCTTTCGTTTGTTTTGGCTATTCACATTACTTACTAAAATGGCTTCATCTAGGTCATAGCTGAGTACGCAAAGTCTAACAGATTCTCTTGCAAGCAATGCACCAAAGCGATTCCTTCAAAAACGCTGAGAATAAGCTTGGTTAGCAGAGGTTGGGGATTTGATATGACAAAATGGCATCACTTGAGATGCTTATCAACTGTTCCTCTACCAGTTGATTCTGTGGATGAGATAGATGGTTTTCCATCACTTAAGGTTTGTGAGTCTCCGAAAGTCCATGATTGTTTTAGTTTGTAATGAAGTCTTATTGTCTTATTACGTGGCTTATTTTCTCGAAGTTGTGTTTTCACTTGGGGTTTCAGAGCAATCATCAAGAAGCACTGAAGAAGTTATTGAATGGTGAGCCATTGCCGATAGAGGTAAGAGGCTTTTGGCTGAGCTGTTGCAGTTTTGCCGTTTTGTTCCCAATGCCATTGAATTTATTAATTATGTTTAATCCTTTTTACTATTATCACTGTCTATACTATCCCTGTTATGGTAGCGTGATAGTAAGGAGGGATTACTGACTGAAGCAATGAAAATAGTTTTGAAGAATCCCGAGTGGCCAACATCATTGTTTTGCATTCTATGTTTACTTTTAGTGTCGAGCAGCTTCTCACCAGTCTTTATCTCAGGTTATTAAAGAAGATGAAGCTGCATTAGATGAACTCCAGGAAAGTAAATCAGAGACCTCAAAGGTAGATATCTTAATTTTATTTTTTTTAACGAGTTTAGTAGTCAACTATATGATTGTCGTAACTACATTAGGTTGTTCCTTTTTCCTATTTCTTTCAAAGTTTTTTCTTCCTTTTTTTTTTTTTTTTTTTTTTTTGGCAAAGCTCACAAGGAGAATTTTATTAATAAAGGAAAGAAAAAAAGAAGAGGGGGACTAGGCCTAACCTCAAAAGAAAAGAAGAGAAAAAAGAAAATTTGA
The DNA here is from genome assembly GCA_023531435.1 of Papaver californicum. Taxonomy (NCBI): domain Eukaryota; kingdom Viridiplantae; phylum Streptophyta; class Magnoliopsida; order Ranunculales; family Papaveraceae; genus Papaver; species Papaver californicum. Next base: position 288,399 of record JAJJMC010001477.1, on the reverse strand, counting down.
AAAACAAATTACAAAACTATCTGAATCAATATCAAGTTTGGTTAAATAGATCTTGGTATATCTCTCGGATCTTATACCCATGGCAAGCTAATAAAGTTTTAAATTTCCTTTTCAACCCTAACTATTTGATTACATTTTGAGTCATTACATTCTTTAGTTTGTTCAAATCTCTTTTGCATCTTCTTCTTCTTTTGTCATTTCTGCATCAAATTCCAAAAGCCCTCTATCAAGATTGTGACTGAGTATGCAAAGTCTAGTCATTCTTCTTGCAAGAAATGCACTGAGGCAATTCCTGCTAATTCGCTGAGAGTAGGCTCACTTAACCAAGAATATGGGATTAGATGGTATCATCCGGTTTGCTTTCCTACTGATTCTCAGCCCATCATTGCTATAAATGAGATTGATGGCTTTTCATCACTTAAGTTTAGTGTGGTTCGAAGTTCTTACTGTTTTCCGAGTTCACATCTAAGCTTGAGTTTTTTAATATGTTTACTTTTGGTTTCAGAGTTTTGACCAAAAAGCACTACAGAAGGTAATGGACGGATGTGATAACTTTCCCAAAGAGGTGAGGACTTAAGCCGAAGTGTTGCAATTCTCTTGTCTACCACCACCGCCACTAGCACCAACAGAAACAGCACCACCACCACGTGGTTAAAACTTTCTGTGAAAGAATTTGGAGTTAATTTTGTCAGCTTTTATTTGTTTCATGTTGGCAAGGCAGATAAACACGAAGAAGAAGGTGAACAAAAGAAATCAAAGGTACATGCATCATTTTCTTTTCTACCAATGTAAGTCTTGTATTCATTAATCTTTAGCAGCTAATTGGTTGATAGGAAACAAAAGATTCAACTATTACTTAGTTGTATGAGTTTCCTTTCGTTTGTTTTGGCTATTCACATTACTTACTAAAATGGCTTCTTCTAGGTCATAGCTGAGTACGCAAAGTCTAACAGATCCTCTTGCAAGCAATGCACCAAAGCGATTCCTTCAAAAACGCTGAGAATAGGCTTGGTTAGCAGAGGTTGGGGATTTGATATGACAAAATGGCATCACCTGAGATGCTTATCAACTGTCCCTCTACCAGTTGATTCTGTGGATGAGATAGATGGTTTTCCATCACTTAAGGTTTGTGAGTCTCCGAAAGTCCGTGATTGTTTTAGTTTGTAATGAAGTCTTATTGTCTTGTTATGTGGCTTATTTTCTCAAAGTTGTGTTTTCACTTGGGGTTTCAGAGCAATCATCAAGAAGCACTGAAGAAGTTATTGAATGGTGAGCCGTTACCGATAGAGGTAAGACCGTACGAGGCGTTGAGCTCAGTTTTTTTTCTTTTTCTCGTGCTGTATTAATTTTGTTTCCTATGCCATTGAATTTTGTAATTATGTTTAATCAATTTTGTTATTATGTCTGTCTATACCATCCCTCTGTTATGGTAGCGTGATGTCAAGGAGGCATTACCCAGCATGGCAATGCAAATAGTTTGGAAGATTCCAAAGCAACACATATAATTTTAAATTTCATAGCTCCCTATATTTTGCATTGCATGTCTACTTTTAGTTTCGAGCAGCTTCTCAATGGGCTTCATCTCAGGTTCTTAAAGAAGATGAAGCTGCACTAGATAAACTCCAGGAAAGTAAATCAAAGACATCAAAGGTAGATATCTTAGCTTCTTTTTTTCTTTAACTAAAAAAGTAATGAAACTGCACTTTCATTTGTGTTTAGCTGTATTATTGTAGTAGATAAATTAGGTTGTTCTCTTTTAATTTCTCTTTCTATAGAAGTTTGGTTAAGTAGATCTTGGTTGGATCTCTCACATCTTATAACCATGCCAAGCTTCCAACTTTTCAATTTTGTACTCCAACTCGAACTATCTGATTACATTTGGCTTAGAATTTCATTAGTTTGCGTAAATCTCTCATGCCTCTTCTCTTCTGTCATATCTGCATCAAATACAAAAAGCCCTCTATCAAGATCGTGACTGGATATGCAAAGTCTAATCGCTCTTCTTGCAAGAAGTGTACCGAGGCAATTCCTGATAAGTCGCTAAGATTAGGCATACTTAGCAATGAACGAGGTCGTGATTTTACAAGATGGTACCATCCGGATTGCTTTCCTATTGATTCTCAGCCCATCATTTCTTTAGATGAGATTGATGGCTTTTCATCACTTAAGGTTTGCGTGATTCGAAGTTCTGATATTTTTTGTGAGTTCACATCTTAGTTTATGTCTTTTTTTCTTTACAAAGTTATACTTATATGTTAACTTTTGGTTTTAGAGTTGCGACCACGAAGCACTGCAGAAGTTAATGGATGGATGTGATAAATTGCCTAAAGAGGTGAGGATTTAAGCCCAACTGTTGAAATCTTCCTGTCTACCAGTATCTTTTAATCATTATATTTGATGTTAGACCTGATTTTGCAAAGCTTGCGTCAATATGCATCGAAAATCTCAGTGGAGTAGCTCTATGTCTGTGTAGTTTAACTTGTCTTTGCTCTTACCTGACTAGACCCTACTATGTTTGCTACTACAGGATTTTCTGCTTTTCTGTAACACAGTAAATGAGCACTCAAACACATAAGAAATTTACTTTTCATCTAATACACATCTAAAGGTTAAACATTATTTGCTTGTTTATTGTTCCATCAGTAAAAGTTTCAAAATTCAACTCTGCACCTCCTATGAAAGTAACAACTAGTATTGGGTTCTGAGTATGAATACCCTGATCTGACAGTAGTTTTTACTCTCTTTTGAATTCAACTCTCTGTAGACCAGAAAAATTAGGCAACTACTCCTAAATTAGCTTTATTAAATCCCTTAGTGAGTTGCAGGAAAAACACGAAAATAAAAAAAAAGAAAAAAAAAGAAAGAAAAATCAGAAAATATATAAACAAATGAAAAATCATACTAGGTCCGTCCCCTGTCCATGGCCTTTACTCCATGGGACTGGTAATATACTCTTCCAGAACCAAGGTTAGTTCCATACTCAGAGACGTATCTTCATCTGGTATTCCCTTGAGTGTGTGCAATGGAGAAGCAACACAACTGCATCAAGCTTCTACTATTGCTATCATCTGCCCATCAATGCCGCTCTGTTACTACAACATCACTGAGTCAATAGCTCAGTGTTGTTGTTGTGCCAATAATGGAAGTTTCCCGTTTCTCGCCCTACATATATTAGATCCCATTGTTTTGACTCGATATCATGAGAGCAAACATAGCTATTTTGGTCTTTATAGTTGTAAAAGGTAAACACGATTCTGCACCTAGGACCCGCGACATATAAAGCAGCGCAACACTTGAAAGCCAGCATCTCCGTTGGCAAATCAATACTGCATCTTATAACCCATTTCTCATCCACATTATGACCTTTACCGTTTTTCTTTTTTCTTATTAATAATTGGTTACTGTTCCTCATCTTCTTCTTCTTCTTCTTCTTCATATACCATAATTGCAGTCGATAGTTTGAAATGTGATGCATAAACCACAACAATCCCCCCCATCTCGAGCAGACGACTATAGTTACTATACGATATACCTGTAACCACCACGGGGAGTTTAATCCTACACCAAATTTCCTTGCTAGCATCGAGCCTAAGTATTTCTACTGGCCATTTTCTGCTTATCCAATGTAAGGAATGATTCAGGAAAACCGGTTTATTTACTTCCATGAAATCTAAATAGGCAGGCTCATCAAAATATCTCCATGAATCGTCTCTGTCAAGGACAGTGCAGATGGCCAAATTTTGCGCGGATCAATTAGGTAATACAACTAATTTAGACTTTGATATGATTGGGTGATAAGCCAAGTAACAATTTAACCTCGAGGTATCACTGTGGATCAGCAACGAACTACCGGTAACCGAGTTATAAACATAGTACTCAAAGCAATTTTCCGATTAGTAACATAAAAGCAACACACCGTTTAAAGATTGTTCAATACTCACATTGGCACTACGGCTACGTATAGAATCACCGGAATCTCCTTCTGGTAGTCGAATCGGAATTTCCTTCGCTACCTTGTTATCCATATTAATGAAGTCAAGACTATATGTCGTCTTAGCTTTTTCGTTGCCCACGACGGAATGATCACGTCGACAGCTAATGAAACCATGTTCCGCATAACGATCATATAAAGGTAAGCATAAACTATAAATACTCTAAATTCCAAAAAAAAAAAAATCCTTCGGTGAGCAATAAAAAGCAAATAAGCATCAATACAGCTGCTGCTGCTACTACTACTACTGCAGTCGTCCGCACCATCAGTGCCATTCTGTTGCTTCAACATGATCACTGAGCCAATAGTGCAGTGTTGGAGTCTTGCCAGTAATGGAAGTTTTCCGTTAATCGCCCTACATATATTAAATCCCATTGTTTTGTCTCAATATCATAAGAACAAACACTGCTATTTTGGTCTTTAAAGTCGTAAAAGGTAAACACAATTTTGCAGTTAGGATCCGCGACATATAAAGCAGGGTAACACTTCCAATCGTAATATTTACCGCTGAATAAAACCAGCGATGATGATAATGATTTAGCACTACTAGTTACCTGTTGTAAGCTAATCTCCGTCATCGTATATACTGCATCTTACAACCCACTCATCATTTGCAAACGGCCGTCTTTACTGTCCTCCCTTTTTCTTTTTGATAATTGGTTACTGAACTTGTTCTTCTTCTTCTTCTTCAAATACCATAAATGAAATTTATAGTCAGAACGATGCATAAACCGTAGCAACCCGCCCATCTCGAGCAGATGACTACCGTCACACCTATCTTTCACAAGGAGTTCAGTTGTAGACCAAATTTCTTCGTTGAAGACATGTAAACTTTTTTTGGGGTGAACATTTGAATTTCTTGGGCATAGATTTTAACGAAAAATATATCATGCAGGCTTTTCTTACAGGTTGCTCTGCTGGTACATTGTCAGCTCTCTTACACTGTGGTAGTTTTGCATTTTTGGGGTATTTTCCTAATTGTCCAAAAGTTAATGTGAAATGTCTGTCAGATGCAGGGTTTTTCATTGATGAGTATGTATATACGTACAATGCGATTATGTTTAAAGTACTTATATCTTTTCCATTTCTTCATTCTAACTTATGCTTCTTTGTGCACACCGCGCCTTTGAGCCACTACAGGAAAGATATATATGGTGGCCGCACCATGCGATCTTTCTTTCATGATATGGCAAACCTCCAGGTTTGCTTTTAGCTCATCGCCTATTCGTATTCTTACAGCTTTTCTGTTATTTATTAAACATTTTGTGCGATTGACATCAACCTCTACCGCAGCATGTGGAGGATAGCTTGAAATGGAACCATCTCAGGCAAGCCTTGCTTGTTGCCTCTTTACTTACTAAATATATATGCATTTGCAGTATTGTTTGCTCCTCCTCGCTGCTGAATATCGCCTAACACTTGTGTCTTTTGAATTGCTATGATCCCAGTGTTTATTTCCTCAAAATTTAGTCAAGAACATAAAGACGCCAGTTTTCCTCGTAAATCCTGTCTATGATTGGTGGCAGGTAAAGAAACCGTAACATATCATCATTTTTCATGCATTTGCAAACCTTTATTCGTCTCATGTTTTCGGTTTGATTGAATTCAGATTGGAAACATTATGCTTCCAACTAATTCGTCAGACCCTAGTTGGGCGAACTGTAAAGACAACATTAAAAAATGTAACCCAAGTTAGCTCGAGAAGATACAAGGTAATAACCACTCGATTGTCGATTTACATATATGGTTTTAGAGTATTAGAGTAAAGAGTGATGACATGGAGAGACAACCGCAACCAGATATGAGAGACAGCGCACACGCAAAATCTATTCATTCTATCTTGATTGCTCATCCATTTGCTTGTTTATTGATTCACAGGATTTCGAGATTCTATGTTAAAGGAACTAAGACAATATCAGCAACAAAAAAATATGGGTATGTTCATAGATTCATGCTATGCTCATTGCCAGACGGATAGCAGTAAATGGCATTTGCGTTCTCCGAGGATCAACAATAAGGTAAACACGCAGAGTCCCAGATGCTTCGACAGTTACCGTAATTTGCACATTGTTTCATTTGAGAGTTAACCTATCAATCAATGGCGGCATTTATGCTCCAAGCCCATGCAATGTATTTAACCTTTTCTTGATTTTTCCAACAGACCATTGCAGAAGCTGTGGGGGATTGGTATTTCAATAGAAGAACGGTAATGGATATCGAGGATTGCAGATTTCCTTGCAATCCTACTTGTAGTAATATAGTGTTTGAAGCATAGTCAGGATAATGTGGAGGATTACCAGAAATATAAAGTCCTGGCGAAGTTACACAAAGCATGACGAGGTTAAATGTGGTGGTTCTCAGCAGTTAGCCATGCCCTTTCACACCAAAATATACGACATCCATCCGCATTGGTTGCAGTCATGATTATATACAAAATACTTTATTTCATTTGCGATATGTTGCTTGTTACATCAGAAATAATACTTTTAAATATTCTAGTTTTTGCTTATGCCTTGTAATTTAATATTTTTTCTATCTAAAATGAAAAAATGATAATAATTTTTTCTCTGGGACAAAGATATTATTTACTATTCTTTTAAACTAAGAAATTAGGTTATACTTGACCTCCGTTAAGAGTTCATTAAGTCCATTAAGTTTACCCAATTTTGTTGAATTCCAAGCTTATTAAACATAGCAATGGCCAATAGTTGAGTAGTGCTCTACACTGTTGGATGGAGAACCGGTTTGCTTAGCTTAGACCCTTAGATTTAGCTGGATAACGACTCTTGTCAATTGCGATTGTTACATGCGCAAAAATATTGATCCTTGAATAAAGTTAGATGTACTTCACAAGATTTAATAAAAGGTTGTGTCAAATTGTTTTCCCTGTTACTCCCGTCCTTGAATCAAATAGAATTCATTTTTCTAAGCTCATCCATTAGCCCTGTCAGAACTACATATGTCAATATGTGAACCTTCAAAGAAATATAAGCTGGTCGCATTACAATTATTTATTTTGAATACATCTTAGAATTAATTTACAGCTACGACAACATCAATAAATCTCTAATATGGAAACCACAATTTATCATTTTTTTATAAGCATCACAAAAAATAGACCCCAAAACCCAACTACAAACCCCAGAAAAACAATACTATACATCTTCTTGGTCATCTTTTTCAGCTACACAAACTTTCTTTATAGGTTTTCGGCACAGTAATGAATTCCCAACAAAAGCCCAACCATCAACACCCAACGTGTCAAAGTCAGTTCCTCTTGGAATTCTTCCAATCAACTCATTGTGAGATAAGTTTAGAAACCCCCAAAAGTTGAGTGATGTTAAAGATTCTGTGATTTGCCCAGATAGTTTATGGAAACTTAAGTCCAAAGTAACCAAATTAGACATATCTTCAATACTCGCAGGTATGTTACCCAAAAGATGATTATGGGACAAATTAAGCCTCGCAAGCCCCTTTAACCGACCTATCTCTGATGGAATGTTACCATCAAGCATGTTGCTAGATAGATCCAATCCTGAGATATATTGGTATATTGTTTGAATTTGTAACATGATCACCATCTGAATATGGATTTTATGTATAGTCCCATGCAGTTGAATATCATAATCGTCCTTAAACATTTCAGAGTTACCTGTTAAATTCATCCAGTACCCTCCTAATTGTTTAGGAATATAGCCTGAGAGTTTGTCATGCGATAAGTCCAAAATTTGAAGGTGATCCAAATTATTAATCTTGAGCCATTGAACTTGTTTGACCTTAAAGAAACAAAGGATACTTGTGATGGAATATTGTGCAAATAATGTTGTGGGTATACAATACATCCTTCAAATTGGTTATTTGCTAAGTTGAGAACTACCAATCCTTGAAGTTTAGCGGTACAAGATTCCTACAATACCCTAAGGTATTTAGGAATAACCCTTGAGAATTTGTTGTTTGAGAGGTCAATTATTCGGAGAGAAGAGGGAATTGAACTTTTTGAACATAAAGAAGAGGGAATTGAACCCCGAAAGTTCATTACGAGCTAGATTGATGGCAGAAATTCTATTTCCGACTTCTATTGAGATTTCACCTGTGAGTTAGACAAGTCGAGAATGGTTAGGAATTTTAGTTTAGAGATTGATTTTGGTATGGAACCTTGGAAATTATTGTTCGACAAGTAGAGAATGGATAGGAATTTTAGATTGGATAATGAGGAATGTGAAGTTAAATTCGCAAGTTCTATTGGGATTTCGGAATTGAGTCCATAATTAGAATTCATATCAAGAGAAGATAGAAAAGAAAGATTGTGAAAATTGGTGCTAGATATATTGCAACCTGAGAGATGAAGAAGATCTCTAAGATTCGAAAGATGCGATATATGCTCACCAAAATTTTCTTGTGAAAATGCGGCATCATATAGATCATCAGTACCACTCAAACTTAACTAACCCTCTCACCCATTTTAGAGATGACGATTGTAAGTTCAAATTCCTAGATAAATCAAGGTGATGTAGAGATGAAAAGTTGTTGAATTGTGTTGAATCGATGAATCAATGCGGGAGTGAAAGAGATCAATATGAGAAAGTTTTGTCAGATCAGAAAGCTGAAGTGGAATTTGTGTAAACTGGAAATTGTTCCCGGCAAGATCAATATACTCAAGATGACTAATGCTGAAAAGAGAAGGGGAAAAATTACCTGTTAGTGAAGTGTTTGTTGGATTGAAAACGGCAAACTAAAATCCTTCTTATTAATCTATATCAGAAAAATAATTTTCAGGGACGTTTTTTCCAAGGTCGATGGAGATGACACGAGAAGAGTCATCTGAACATCCAACTTCGTGTCAACTACAATAATTTGTTGGAATCTTGCAACAATGAACAACAACGTTAGATGTATCAAAA
>JAJJMC010001477.1:242021-264507 GCA_023531435.1 Papaver californicum | reverse complement strand
AAGAGTTTGATTGGTTGTTTAGCTGAAAGGAATTTTTGGCTTAAACATTATGCAAGGCGAATGCGATATCCGTATCAAAATATTCACTACTGGCATGGCAACAACCCCGCATTATCAACTAAATGATGTTGAAGAACAAAGCACACTCACAATGGCAGTGATAGCAGCAGCTGAAGCTAGCACACTCACAATGGAGGAAATTCATGGAAAACTGTTTTATCTAGCAAGCCTACTGCATAGAAGCATAATACAGACGCATGAATTAGTAGAGAAGCATCTAAGATAAGAGTGCATAAAATTAGGCTCGAGGAACTCTACAAAAAACAGAGTCAGATTAAAAAAAGTTTATTTGGCTTCGACCAGGTTTGAACTGGAGACCTTCAGTGTGTTAGACTGACGTGATAACCAACTACACTACGAAACCATGTGATGTCCGTTTGACATCAGCACTTAGATTTATAGTGGATTTTGAAGCACTGGTCTTATTAAGCCATCAAGTGTGTTGTTGGCCAGTAGCTCTATGCAACATTTTGGTGACATGGTACGTACGTAGAAGGTGAATTTCTTGGAATTTTGGTGTAGGGTTGGTCATACGGTAAATGTTGGGTCACTAAGCATGTTTTGGATCAGACAACATAAAACTTGGGTGGTTCACCAAGTAAATGTTGGATTATAATGTACAGAATGCCCGCAATCCTACGGTCTACCATGTATCATCCGAGTCCGAAGGTGTCCATGGACGCCCGATAGCCTGTCATAGGCTTGCCCGGCCTGCCCGATAGCCGTCCATTTTTTCTATTAAATATATATATTTAGACAGTTATGCCCTTAATCAATTTCATTTTTTTTTCCGTTAAATCAACTCCCGATTCCGTCAATCAATCACCATCACGATCAATTTCATGAATCCGGGATATATTTTCAATTTTCCCTCTCTTTAACCATTACATGTTTTATGTGTGGAGGGCATAACTGTCTAAAAATATGTATTTAACGGAAAAAATGGACGGTTGGGACATTAATTTCGACCGTTACAGGACATATCCCTTAATTGCTAGTTCAAATCCGGGATATATTTCCAATTTTCCCTTCTTATTACCTGAAGTTGGATTTTGAAAACCAAAATATAGAAACTCCCCAAAATAGATACCTGTTCATCAAGTATCAAGTATCTGTGTAGTCCATATATATACTAGACATGCCAACCCACACCCTGTAAGTTGTTTTCTACATCAAGAAGAAGAGGGTTATAGCAAGGGTTTCGAACTACAGAAAGGTATGCTTATAATCTTTATCTTTTTTGGTTATATTTTGAGTTTCTTCGTGTTTTTGTTACACTGAGTTTGAGAATTAGTACTACTAGCCATGATTATATCTTCTCAAGATCTTTTTCCTACTAGATATTACGTCTTTCCTTTATTTACGTACACGCAAATTTATTACAGGATACATAATTTTTTGATAACACCTACGGAAAGAAGAAATCAATATATGGCACAAGTTGGTCATATGTTCCATCAGAAGCAAGACTTGTATAATTCATTATTCGGTGCTGAGAGTAAAAACGATATGAAAGATATTGTGAGGGAATAAAATCCAAGATACGCGTGTCCAAAAACTATTGAAGGAGGAGCGAGTTACGATGGGACGAGAAACACTGAAACAAAGCCTTTTAAAGCATTGAACTAACATCTGCAAAGTTGATAAGATTTGAACCTGAAGCATTAATGCATGATCAACACGTGGTTTGCGGGAAAGTAAGGCACACTGCTCAAAACAGATAGCCTTGCTGCTTGACCGACACGTGGGTTGCGGGAAAGTAAGGCACACTGCTCAAAACAGATAGCCTTGCTGCCTGACCGACACCATGTTGCGGGAAAGTCAGACACAATAAAGAAGTAATGATGAGCGTTGATGCATGAGGGACACGTATCAACTTTACAAGTTGCGGAACAAAAAGAACTAAAGCACGACGATTCACTTTTAAGAGCTATGTGTCAGACATGCTATGATTCAAATAAGACCGCAACATTCATCCCAATCCAAAAACAGTAACTTTACAAGACCGCAGAAGAGCTGCGGGATAACCAGTGAAAAATTACGGAAAACAAGCAGTACGCATGCTAAGACTTGCGGGAAGCATGATCAAGTCTTGCGGAAATTACAAATAAGCTTTGCGGGACTGCGTTTCACACCAAGGATGGATAAGAATAAATAGGTGGAAAGGTAAATTGGAGAGACCCATCAAATTGGCTATAAATACCAAGCTCATAAACAGGAAAAGGGACTGGAAATTCTGGAGAAAAATTGGACTAAGGCATAGATTCATAGCAAGAGTTTAGGTATGAGACTTTGTGTAAATTTAGTTTGATCCTTGATTAATATGATCATGATTGTATAGTATGCTTATCTTCTTTAATGTATAATGATGAATAATAAAAATACAAATCTTTTTACCCGTGGATGTATATAATTAGATTGTTGAACCACGTTAAATGTTTGAGTTAATTATTTTCTAGTTTTGATTGATTTCTGCCTTTTAAAAGTTAATATATGATGATTTTATGATATGAAATCAAACTTTTGTATGATTCAGATTATATTTGTTGTGATCCAAAGATGCCAGATTTTTAGTAATCACAAACATTATTCAACCCAACATCGAAAACAACAACAAACTTATGAGTTATCTGAATCCATGCTTGAAGCTATTGTCGAGAAGATATGTGCTGGGTATAAAAGAATTAAGAATGGCAAGTCCTCTTTATTTTCTTGAATTTATTAGATTTGTTATTATTACTTGGTTTTGGCTATATTTATTTGACATAATTATGTTAATTACTTCTTAATTTTTATTCTAATATGCAATTAAAAGGCAAAAAAAGAATTCAAGTTCTAAGAGTTGATAACCACAACCACAAGAGTTACAGTACTGGATACAAGTCACGGAAAATCTTCTCAAGAGCGTATTGAGTGGAAGCTTCGCCAATTGAAGATTAATTAAAGACCAAAGATCGTCCGAGATTTTTTTTAAATATTTATAATTTATTTGTAAAAAAGAGCACAGTTGTACATGTATTATCGAATAGTTGCTTTGGTAATGAAAGAACTTTCTGTTTATGGGGTAATAATAGCTTGTGGTGACGAGAACAAATCTCTTGTCAAATTTCCAGACCATTATATTTGATCTGTTTTCGCAGTTTCAATCCGAAACTGTTGGAACAGGAGAAAATGTGGCAATCAAAAGAGCCACTGCCAGACCCTTTGGAACAGGGGCTTTCCAGCTGCCTTTTCTGCTTCTATCAATTGCACGAATAGGAACCTTAACAGTTTGTTTGTGGTTTTTCTCCAAAAATTCACCATAGAGTTGGAGTTTCTCCCTGTTGTATTAGCCTTCTAAGCTGAAAATTTGCCGGGGAATTTGAAAGAAAGAGTAACGGAATATTACGATCAAAGTTTAAAGCTCAAATGGTCTCGCACCATCATATTGCTTATACTTTTGCTGAAGACCTGCAATGTAATATTCAACAGTCGCAGGATCCTCAACTATGAGTCTATAGCTTGGACACTCAATCTTGCCTTGTTTATCAAAACAGGTGCATCTTCCTTAAGCCAGGCACTCGACAAAAATAGATTAAATATTTGCGTCTGCCGGGAGTCGAACCCGGGTCTATTGCTTGGAAGGCAATTATCCTAACCGTTGGACTACAAACGCTTGCTGTTATGGATTGTCAACAGCAATTTTAGTATTTGTTGCAGATCGAAATGTAACAGGGATTTAACCTGTACTGTTCTTGGAAGAGTATAAACATGTTTTGCATTGTACACCGGATTCAGACACGAGTTCGCTTAAAGTATTCTATTAATCTCAGACCAAATTTTACACAAAAAAAAAAAAAAATAAGAATCACGTTGCAAAAGAAAAACACATTACAATCTAGTTTAAGTTGTAGAACAGTTCTCTTTGAAAACATATAAAACAAGACTATGATGTAAAAATGTTTTCTTGCTTCCTCTGGGTAGACGATACAGTTGAAGGAAAAACAACAGGACAGAGAGACATCGTCTCAAAGAGCAGGATCATCCGAAACCGTTAATCATGCATGAGCAGATGCTAAGATAGTCATGAGCTAATCTGAAACCTGGAAAGGGTGACAAGAGTGATAGCTTTCCTGATACCAAAGAGAATCATCCTCAGTCATCAATATCTCGGAGCTGTTTAAATGAGAGAGAATACCCAATGTAAGTAAAGTAATAAATAAACTTGTATTGAACATTCAGACATATTAGTGAAGTCCGTATTTAGTACCAATAAAAACTAGGTGAGCCAGGGAAAAAGAGGAGACTCATTAGGTAGGTAGGAGGATCAGGGAGTCTAAAAAGAATAAATGGTTTTTTTTTCTTTTTCTCATCTATCAAGCTACGCCAAGAATGTTTTAATGTTATTTCCTTGGATGACGTAAAATGAACGACTTTAAAGTAAAGAGATGGAAAACAAAAAGTTTAACAGCCTCCTAGCATTACCTCCACCAAGGGTTGCTTCAGGTAGTCGCTCGATCGAGTACTTATGATTAGTGATGTACATGATTGGAACTCCAGGAATCTGCTCCAAATCAAGCAAATTTATGCATTAGAAAAAAAAAAAAAAAAAAAAAAAAAAAGCTTTCAGTTTTCTAGAATAGAAAGAAGAAACAAAATTTCCAGGCATTTCAAAATGTAACCGTGTACCTTGCGAATTCTTCGCTTCAAATCTCTATCACATGTTGCAACGATGTAGCACTTGTGCTGCATCCAAAAGAAGGCAAGGTTCATATGAAATCGAACAGAAGATGAAGAGAAAAACGCAACCGAACAGTATAAAGTCAAAACTGATAATATTGAATCATACAGTATTGAACGAAAAGTTGTAAAGTAGTGGGTTTAGTAATGGCTATAATGGCTATAATCTTCAATTTTTCATCTTGTTTTTGGTGTTGGTTTTCGCTACAACTTACTGCAGTTGTAAAGTAGTGGTGGATACTCCTCTACTTGAGGAGAATGAAAAAGGTTCTGATATTCTCAAGGATTCAAATGAGAAATCAGAGCAAATTAAGCACAAGATTGAAGAAACAGCACATGAAGCAAAAGAAGGAACCGAGTCTTGGGCAAAATGGGAAAAAGAAAAACTAACAGAAGGTCTAGGGTTTAAATAACAAGATTCAGATGTGAAAGAAACAGCAAAAGATGTTGCTGGACAAAGTAAAGAAAAAGCTCAAGGAATGGCTGGAGAAGCCATGGACAAAGCAGGAGAAGCAAAAGAAAAGGCCAAACAAAGTACAGAATGTATGGGTAATGTAGCTGCAAATGGCAAAGAAAAAGCTCAAGAAATGGCTGCGGAAGTGAAGGATTCTGCAAAACAAGGAACTAACTATGTGAGTGATGTTACAAGGAAAGGAAAAGATGCGGCACAGGGAATGGCATGCGAAACGATGGAAAAGGCAAAACAAGGAAGTAACTACGTCGGCAGTGTTGTAAACTCGGGAAAGGATAAGGCACAAGAAATGGCAGGAGAGACAATGGAAAAGGCTAAACAAGGAAGTAACTATGTGGGTAGTGCGGCGAACTCGGGGAAGGACAAGGCACAAGAAATGGCAGGAGAAACAATAGAAAAGGCGAAACAAGGAAGTAACTATGTGGGTAGTGCTGTAAACTCAGGGAAAGATAAGGTGCAAGACATGACAGGTGCAGCAATGGAACAAGGAGTGGAAGTGAAAGAATCAACAAAACAAGGGACTAATTATGTTGGAGAAGCAACAAAGAAAGGAGCAGAAAAGGTTCAAGAAGTGGCTGGAGGAGCAAAGGAAAAAGTGAAACAAAGTGCAGATAACGCAGGTAATGTTGCAATGAAAGGTAAAGACAAAGCTCAAGAAATGGCAGGATCAGCTATTGATGAAGCTGAAGAGCAAATTGAATGGGCAAAAGAAAAGGCTAAAGGAAGTTTTGATGCTGCTAAAGCTAAAGCTGGTAAACAATGGAGAAAGCTAAAGAGAAACTTTCACCTACTAAACAAAAAACAACACAAGATGGCAAAATTCATGACGCTGAACTCCGATTATCTTGATCATTAGCGAAAATCATATTCTACAACACCACCAATATGCCATTAGTGTTTCTTGTATCTGTTAGATAGGTTAGTTGATGTGTGTTGTAAATGTAGTTCAGGTGTTTCTAGTACATTTTATCTTGTGTATTTTATTAGTGTGTGTTTTGGTGTTTGCAGTATATGCTTCTTCGAGTCATCCATTAAAAAAAAAAGTAGAGATGTGATGCCACCATGACAACAAGAAGCATGTAATGAACTGACAGGTTCTGGTGTTGGTTCATACCTGGGTAACTCTATCAACCATACAATCATCAGCATAAGTTCCTTTGTGAGTACATGGAAGTCTCTCAAACCGAGGATCCTTTGCAATCCTATCAAACGATAAAAAACATTTCACACACAGTTTAACTTAAGAACAATCTCCAGCAAGAATAAAACAGGCTATCTCATTAGAAAACAATGAAACTTCTCAAATAAACATCTAACCTCAAAGCTACTCGGTACTTCTGACCCAACTTCTCAAGCTCTGCCATGACGCAATCCGTAATGCAAGGAGTACCTTGTTACCAGAAGGAAAAAAAAAACAACAAATGAGGCGATATAAAACAAACAAGCATATCAAACCAATCAGATACAATGAAGATCACAGAGTAAGGTTCAACTATATATAACAGAAAGAAGAACACCCACATTTTGCATACAAGCAATCCATCATTGCTTTCTCCAAATCCAACTACACAAGTAATGTAAAGGACATAAGTTGATATAAGCTCTGTAGCCGTTAGCACGTCGTATACCTCAATTTACTAAACCAACCAAATCAATTAAAACCCTGAGTTCTCGAAACAAACTTACCTTGTTCTGAATAGAGAAATTGATAAAATTGGTATCAACCAAAACCCTATAAGGAGGACCCAGTGCACTATTATGTTTAAAGAACAAAGCTGACGATACCTGAGGCCTGCATATTAAAATTTAAGAAATTTAAATTAAACCCAAAAATTTTAAAAAAAAAACTGATTAATTATTAGTTTGAGTAAAAGAAGCAAGAAGACTTACACGTTTCTGGGTAATTTTTCCTTCTCAAGATCTTTCTTTCTAGGGTTTAGAATATCCTCTTTTGTCCTAAATCAAAAACAAAAATCAGACTTTTTTTTTGTTTTTGTGATGATCAAATTGAAAGGGAATAAATATGATCAGAAGATGTTTTATAAAGCTTACTTTTTGATCATTTTAGAGCTGATTAATCTCTTCATGACTGCAAATTTAGGTGATTTCTTTGCCTTCCCCATGTTTGCTTGATTAGAATAACTAGTGAGCCTTAAACCCCTAACAAATTTGGGGGATTTTAGTCGGTTTTCTTAGATTACTGAAATTTGTTCTGTAATATTGGAACAGCTCTAAAAGCCTTAGACCCTAATTAAACAGAAGGAATGGAGAAGATGAGAAGCAGTGGACTACACAGAGAAGCAAAAAGAAACTCAAATCGGCCTCCTTCAAGAAAATGTTCGAGAGATAAGCAGCACGTGCCTTTCGTATGTGTCTATATATTTAGAAACTTCCTCTAAAAAAAAATACTGTAATAATAATAATAATAATAATAATAATAATAATAATGAAGTTTCCTCTGTAAACTTCCCTCTATTAAAAACCAGGCTTACTCAACAAATTTGAAGCCATAATCCAAACCCCCCTCGGAAACTAAGCTGCTTCTGAAAACAAAACTTGGTATCAGAAAGAAAAAAGTGAGAATGACATCTGTAGATCCAATGTGTTCTTTAGTTTTTCTGTTGTGATCATGTTAATCCAAGAATAGTGTGTTGTTTGTGTACTAAAAAAATGTCTGATTCTCTTGAGGAGGTTTTCTGGAGCTAGTAGGATTTTGATTTTACACGGTATTGATTTTGTGTGATTCTTTGTGTATATGCAGACAAACCTGTTGGAATTTGAGATTTCTAGCTTAGTGCCCATGGACTATTACATCTATCAATAGGTAGGATTCAATGTATTCAATAGTTAATAATCGATTAACTATCTGTTCCTATGCTCGTAGGTAATGCCAGGGGTCATTGAAAGGCTGGCTGGGTCTTCTTGTTGATCTTCGGGATTCAACTATATGGTCTTATGAGTTGATTCCCGAGGCTGCCGTTACCCGAGCCTATGAGGTACACACATACAAGAAGCTGCAAGTTGTTCGAGTATTGACTCGGATTAATCAAGGGGATAACGAAAGTTATAGAGTGAAACTCAATTGAATTGTATTGCCAATTCAATTGAACCCAAATTGAATTAAATCAATTCAATTGGGAATTCGGGAATTGAGATTGAGTCATGGGTTCAATGGTTGAACCATGACTCATCAACTTCCAATTTGACTCTCCGTATATAAAGATAGGGTTGAGTCAAATTAGAGACATATGAGTCATTTGCAAGAAAAACTAAAGAGAGAGAAAAAACCCTAGCTAGAGAGAAAATCAGTTTCTCTCCTCCCCTCCCTTTTGGCAAGTTTTTCCCTTTGGAATTCTTGGAGTTTTTCCTTCCTTTTTCTCATCCCAAATCACCAAATATTCTAGCCTAAACCCCTTAACAAAACTTGTGAAGCCTTGGTGTGGACTAAATCATAGTTCATCAACTTTGTACAACAAGAAAGGTGTCAGAATTGCTTGGAGATGGGCTTAAACACACAATAGCTGTGTTTCATAAGCAATTCAATTGCTTCCGCTGAGGTATTCTCATAAACCTTTTTAATTCATGTAAAATATAAATTGCTTATATGTTTACATATTTTTATATATGTTTTAATTCATGAAAAACACATGTAGTGTAAAGATCGTGATGTTTATATTGTTTATATATATAAAACGTTTTTATTAAACAAACAATATGAATATAGGGATCCAACAAAACCCACATTTACACGTATGGATAACTATGATAGATTGGGGTGGAAGCAAAACTGGAGGTGCTCCGTCTAGCTCTGATCATTGCGCACAAAAAGCTAGCTGCTAAAACCAGACAACGAATTGCAGAAATTGATCAACAAACTGAAGCAATCAAACAACGAGCTGCTGAAACCAGACAACAAACTGCAGCCGAACAACAAGCTGATGCTTTTAGGCTGGAAGGAGAGAATGCCAATCTGACCATCTTACAATAAGTGAGAAACGTACTGGAGGGGAAACACTCGTTATCCAAGAGAGAGGATTAAGTCGTTTGTGGTGGTTCTGCTCCTTGGCTTCCTTGATCATCTGTTGATGGGGAGGGTTTTTATGTTGTTTTTTTTTTTTTTTGTATTTTAGCCTAGTTCCTGCTGTTGTTTTGTATTATGGATTTTAATGAAATACTGGGAATTCTAGTAGTAAAAAGTTTCACCATCTTTTGATATTCTCATTGTTGTTCACATCTCAATTTTGGCTACTCGAGCATGGAATTAGTTGCAGCAGGTTGTCTTTCTGGACTCTTTTAATTCTTAGTGCCAATAGTCTACTTGGGGATTGTTTTTTACTTGAATTTTCTTTTTGAGCAGAACCTCTGCTTACATACTTCAGAATTAGAGGTAGAACCCTGACATTTCTACTCCATAGAGAATTTGGATACTGAAATTTTGCCATATCTTGTGTCAGTTCTCCCAAGAAAAACTGGCCTCAGTTCAGAATGTAGGGGTAGTTTTGCAGCTCCTGAATGGAGTAATCTTGATTTCTGCAGCGCTCAAGATAGGAAGGATTCACAGTGCCTGCGAGTAAACTTGCTAAGGATGTGTAATTGCACGCATGCAGTAGACATTGTCTTCCCTGCAACTTTTGCACATATGCTGCAGTGACTCTTTTAGGATCAAAATGTCATTGAAGCTAATATTAGTGATGCTCTTCATAGTTTAATATTCAAATCCTAACCAGCATTGTTCAAAACAAAAATCTGTATCAATTCGTTACGACAAAAACAGAAAAATATGCAAAAACAGCTTTATTAATAATAGCTTGTCCCAGGAAGCAGCAACCACCAAGTGTTCCTGGGAAACAGCTTTAATACATGACAAATATAATCTAAACAAAACTCGATACTGAAAACTCTAAACTACTACTCTTCTTGTTACTCACATTCACAAGAACGTCATCATGACTATTTATTTTTTACTTCCCCAACTTGAATGACCACCAAAACCTGCACACTATGGTATAATAAATAAATATTTACAAGACTCAACTACGACATTCCTAGTACTAGTATAACGAAAACAAAAAAAGACCCAACCAAATTTTTTGCTGCTGCTGCTGCATGCCCCTTTATTAGTTTGCAAAAGGGTATTATTAATGGAGAATCAATTTTGTAAAATTCTAACTCTTTATTCCACCACCTAATGCAGGAGAGAGAGAATCGACACCTCTAACTTCTTATCATCATTATCGATAACTAACCCTATTAATCAATGAGAAGATCATCATTCCTCTCTGATAACAACGCTAGAAAATGGAGAAGAATAAAAATTCTTAGTATATAGTATGGCTTACATCCTGTTGTAGGGTGGTGCTACGTAAGATGATGTCCCTGCCTCACTACCGGGGATGCTCGAAGTCCCACCAAACAATGCCATTGCCATTAGAGCACCACCATGGACCCTACCTTCAGGGAGAGTGACTGAGCCCACTGGGAACTGAACCTGTGAAGTTGAGGGCAAAGAACTCGAAGGATTTCCAAATCCTATTGGGTTGAAACTTGTGTGGCTGCCAGCAATCTGCATCTTTAGAACATCAACATTCATGTCTTCAACAGTGATTTTACTAGAACCGCTAGGTTTGGGATCAAAGAAAGTAGGTAGAAGGGTTCCACCACCGTGAACACACTTGTCTTGCACTAGGGCACTGTGAGCAGAACAGAGACCAGCCTTTCCCCTAGCAAACCTGTCACACTGAGAAGCATCTGGAATGGCAAACTCAGTCCCAGGATGTCCCCACAAACATCTTTTCCCTCCACCATGTCCCTTGCAGAAGTCAGTGCTGCCTTGAGCACTCTTATCACATCCTTGAAACTGGCATCTCTTGCCTCCACCATGGCGGACACAGAAATCTGTCTTACCTCTTGCACTCTTAGTGCACTCTGGTATAGCACATCTCTTTCCACCTCCGTGAGCCACACAGAAAAGAGTACCTCCATGAACACTCTTGGGGCATACGCCACCTCCTTCGAAAGTACACCTTTTTCCTCCACCATGAGCTTTACAAAACGGTGTGCTTCCTTCAGCTCCCTTTGGGCACCCGAAAACCGAGCACCGCTTACCCCCACCGTGGGCTTTGCAGAACATCGTGCTCCCTTGTGCCCCTTTGGTGCATTCAGGAAAGTGGCAACGCCGACCACCTCCATGAGAGATGCAAAGACCAGATAAGCCTTCTGCACTCTTGGGACAATCTTCAATCTGACATCTTTTGCCACCTCCATGACGGATGCACAAACCAGATCTCCCTCTAGCAGCTCGGGAACAACCTTCGTGAGTGCATCTTCTGCCACCACCATGGGCAATACACAAATCTGTGCGTCCTTCTGCACTCTTTGTACACCCTAAAAATTGGCACCGCCGACCACCACCATGGGCTTTGCAGTACACTGTTCGACCCTCAGCTCCTTTGTGGCAGCCTGCTTTTTGACACCTCCGGCCGCCTCCATGAGCAATACAGAGACCAGAAGCACCTCTTGCTCCTTTCTGACATCCTTGAAATCTACACATTTTGGAACTAGTGCAGCGATGCTGCTGTTGACTAAGCCCAGAAGAACAGGTGACTGAGCTATTCACTGTGGTTACCATGGTTGATGAGTAATCTGGAGCTACAAGGACCAGATCGACTTTCCCAGGAGTAGTACTTTCAAAAGTCGCATTTGCCTTATCCACTGTAACAGATGGAAGCAAACAATTACCGTAATCCCGATGAGATGATGGTGATTCAACATCTTCAAGAGGAATCCCGTTAACCATAAGTGGCATGTCTAGATTAGTCTTATCGACATCTGAGCTCAACATGACACTGCTAATACCAGATTCAGCTGGTTCTGAAAAGAGAGATACGTTCAGGTCAAACATGGGTTTCTTACCCCCTGGTGCCTTTCTAGTTTCACAAGTGGAGTTTGTTTTGGAGTTGCTCTTCTTATAACCACTGTGAAGACTAAATTCTAAATCAATAGCCACTGAGGACTCTTCAATTTCTTTGGCTGCTGATGAAGCAGTGCAAACAGTCTCACCGCTAACCTTACTATCAGACGGACTAGGTGGGTGCCCAAGGCCAAGAACCAAAGAACATCCACCTCCAGCCTCGAGGCCCTTAAGTCCATCAATCATACTCCATTGGTTCTTCACTTCTTTAGCGTTGGAAAAGAAAGAAGTAGAAGCACCAGGTGAATCCAGACATAAAATAGTGCTTGTACAATCACCGGCTCCAGCTCCAACATGACTGGCATTGCTCAGATGCTCAAATACATTTGAGGACGGATCACTGACAAATCCGAAATGTTGAAACCCAGTTCCCATAGAAATATTATCGTATACACACTAACTCTTAAAGTAGCTAAATAAAAAGCCAAACCTGACTTCAGGGCCTAAAATAAAAGAAACTAAAGACTTAAGTAAGAAATAACTACACTAGTGGTCTTCTGCAGATTAAAAACACCCCCCACTGACGAATCCTGATGTATCACGACGGTCCATCTTCCACAAAGGTATAAACTCAAGAAAATCAGAAGCCGAAGGAAACGACAGTAATACAGAAACTTTCACTTTCTGCAATAACATCCTCAAAATTGATCATCCTGTTCCACATCAGATACACCATTAGAGACAAAATAAATAGATTTTAAGTTTGAGCAAAGATACAGTAGACATAAGAGAATCAAAATATCAAAAAACAATAGCAGCTATATGCAGTAATAGCATGGGAGAAGCAAGGACGGTGACAACTAGTTGATACACGAACCCTGAGATTAACTATTCGTTCAATCCAGCAAATGTTCGGAAACACACACAAACATGCTCATGTCATGAATACACAAACGCAAAACCATAAAACGCCTGAAACAATTTCACAGCGATAAAATGCATTTGTGACCACTTCAGACCATATAACATACAGAAGAGTACTAAAGTAACACATGAATGAGGTACCAAATCCGTCTTCTTTCTTCCTAACCCATATTACAAGACAACTCAAATCAGCGATGTTTACATAGTATAAAGTTTAAAGATTAGGAAATCACCTCAGAACTCCCAAGTCCACTGAAATCCGAAGTAAGAAGTCCTGACAAAAAGTGAAGAAAAATGGAATAAAAGCATACCAACAACAACAAACAAACAAAAGAATTGCTGAATTCGGCAAATAAAGGTACAACCAAAGAAAAATGAATTCCATTTATTAATAGAGAACCAAATTACAGCACAAATCATTGGAACTCCAAATCAAGGAACAATGAACACTGCAAACAAAAAGGGTCCAGGTTCACGTAAAACCCCTAAAATGGCAACAACAACAACAAAAAAAAAATCACAAAACCCCAAACCCTGGCAACATTCACAGAATAGAAAGAAAAAAAATATATTATTTCTCCCCCGACAACTATAGCATCAATTGAGATTAAAATATGAATCAACTTTCTGTAATACAATTCAAAACTTTTTTTTTTTGTAATGCCCTCTAAATTCAAACAAAAAAGCACAAATATTTCACGACAATTTTGAATCAAAACGAGATTACAGAGATGGGTTTCAGCTCAATCAAACAAAAAAACATCAATCTATCTCTATAGTTCATGATAGATACAATAATTCAACAGAACAGTAATTGACAAACAGAATTGATTGACAAACAGAATTAAAATTTACAATTCAATCATCTAAAATCTCTTGTATAAACTAATCTCATCAATCCAATAAAAAAACAACAAAATCCTCTCAAATTCAATCACTAAAATCAACAGAAAAAATCAGATCTTTAAACAGAGAAAAAAGGGTTTGGGCTTTGTACCTTATTGAAACAGAGAGAGTAATAGAGAGACTATAATCGGAGAATTGGGGGAATGAATTAGGGTTTTGCCGGCAAAAAGAAACAAGAGAAGGTATAGTATAGAGGGGGAGATTATAGAAAGAGAGAAAGATATTAAAAAGGTATAGAGAGAGAGTAGAAAAACCATTTGACGGCTGTTTGGTGGTGGTGGTGAAGAGTGGAGGAAACGAAGGACTTTTTCTTTTTTTTTGCTTTTTTTTTCTCGTGGCGCAATCGATTCGCTACAACCCACGACACCACTGTACGTCATGCAGCTTGCATTTTGATTAGTGCCAAGAGGCAACTAATGAGACTTTGTATAACAACCACTCTATGTTGCATCAACAAAGAAAAAGGTGGTGGCCAAATTGGATTTGCCAACGCTCGATACTCAAAATCTATTAATAATTTTTTAATTATTGTGTTATGGATGTCACTGTAGTACGATGATAAAATTAATTAGGTGATGACAAAATGACTTGTATTACCAAAAGCATAGCTAGTTTAAAGCATGGGTGTGTAACTGACTTATGTTGCCAGAGGTAGAGCCAGCTTAGAGCATATGTGTACAGTTATACGTCCAACCCAGCTGACTCTCAAACCTAATTATAATTTTGGTTTATTTTTAGTGTAAATCAGTCCTCTAGTCCTCTAGTATGGATAGACCATTTTCTTGTCCCCATTCCTACAACTCAGGCTCTGCTCTTGTGTGTTGCTGATTTCACATACTACTTTGGTTGTGCATTTGTTGCATCCCTATAGTACCACCCATTGGTAGTCAAAACTCTAGTTGCACTGGCTTTGACAATATTTAAATAACATAAGAGGATTTATTCAAAAATACTCCTTTCATCCGTGTTTACTTGATAAATTAAGGTTTTATAAAAATATATAAGAATTAAATTATTTTCACTTAGACCATCAACCTTCCTAATTTCTTGTTTAATATAGTGGTTTTTACATCTTAGTTTTTGGTTTTTTCTTGATAATCAAATAACTTTAAAGAAAAATATAAAAAAAAATTAATGCACTTTTGCAAGGAAAAAAACATATTTTATCAACTAAATCCGGATAAAAGAGTAAGAATTTACACCCTGCAACATACCTAAGACCAACTTCTCTAGCCAAATTGGTTTAATCAATATCACAATTTGAATGTGTATTCCTTTTTGTAAGAAAATTAAATATTGTTAACGGCATTTGGTTGTTATCCTCGATTATCAGCTGGGATAATGTCATAAGGTTTTACCTCATGATATGGCTACAATAAGCTATAGGTAGATGAAATTTTAAATCAACATATCAGCATAATTAATGCACCTTGTGCATGTTTATAGAAATATGATTTTCTGATTTTTCATTAGACATGTTTTCTACATTTAGATATTTGGTCCAGCATACACCAAATTCAAGCAAGCAATCAAAATGTATAAAGAAAGTATGTAGGTGAAGATGAAAAAAGGTGAGCCTAGTTAGCAAGATATGGAAACCCAAGTTGAAAAAAAAGAAAGGAATAACACTCACCAACGATAAATTCAGTGTCGAAATAATAAGGGTGAAAATGAAAGTGCTTAAGTCGGACATACATCCTTACCAAGTTGCTCCTTTGGAGGATTATGTCGTTTTTCTAGCTACCTGAAATGAAGTTCATGTAACTTAGTTGGATGATGATTATTTAACTCAATTTTACTAACTAAGATAGCATAAATCCTAAGGTTAGAATCCACCATCAATTGATGTAGACTTTAAATCCAATCTTAAAAACCACATTTGTGATATAGTTAACTACAAAGAAAAATCCACTTCTTTAAAACCTTTAATCCAACAAAGATACAACGTCTTCATCGGAAACATACTTTTTAAAATTTATTTCGATGACACGGTAGAATTCAAGATTCTCAAAAATCACCTTTTAAAAGAAAAAATAGCATCACTTGTGATAAGTATAAATACATAAAATCGTAAAGTGTCCTATGTATCTTTATGTATATTCTATTCTCTATACGAACATATAGTGATGAAAGCAGAAGTAATAAAATGAGATTGATTTTATGTATCTCCAACCATTGCAATTTGAATATTTAAATCTTCTTTGAGTATGTTCCAATTTCTTAGTTGATTTGGATTTTGGTTCTAAACCCTCCTTTTTATTTTTAGATGGTGTATTTTTATGAGAGTGAATTTAGTAACCTTAATTCTCTGATTTTTGCTATCACTTCTTTTTACTAACTCTAACCATAATAGAGTAGTTGGCATGATAGGATGTAGTGGGTGGTTTTCTAAAATGAGAGAGAATCATGGGGAGTTACCTTGATCAGTTGCAACTTCCCACTAAATGGATCACATTATTTTTTCCTTAACTTTAGGCCATATGGAAAAAGTCTAACATTCTCCCACTTGATCCATTTCACGAGAGACTCCATATACGGATCGACTAATCCTCTTTTAAGAGCAAGAATTAATCTTCCATGTATCACAATATATTTAGTCTTTCACCACTCAAACTTAACTTAATGAGTAAACCATATGTTTACTCTAGGTCAAACTATAATGATATTTCTCAACAAGATAACCAAAGTAAGTATGGACATAATTCCAAATGAGAAATAATTCAACTAAATGAAAGCTTCAGAAAAAACATAAAGAATGTACTACATAATGAGACCAAGTCTCATCCTTACTACATGATCCTTGAATCCTTTAACATGCATGCCTTTAGTCAAGGGATCATCTATCATCAATTCATTGCTAATGTGTTCAATGATCACTTTCTTTTCCTGCACACGTTCTTTTACGGCTAGATACTTTATGTCGATGTGTTTACTTCGACTTCCACTCTTATTATTCTTAGCCATGAAGACAGCAGCTGAATTTTCACAATACATTCTTATTGGTCGGCTAATAGAGTCAACAACTCTTAGCCCAGATATGAAGCCTTTCAGCCATACACCATGTGAGGTAGCCTCAAAACAAGAAACGAACTCTGCCTCTATTATAGAAGTGGCCGTCAAGGTCTGCTTGGCACTCCTCCAGGATATTGACCCATCAGCTAGCATGAACACATATCCTTATGTGGATTTACGTGAATCATTGCAGCCAACAAAGTCAAAATCGGAGTAGCCTACCACTTCAAGACTATTTGTTCGTCTATACATAAGCATGTAATCCTTAGTACCCTTAAGGTATCTCAACACTTTCTTCGCAACATTCCAATGATCGATGCCTGGGTTACTCTGATATCTTCCTAATACTCCAACGACATATGAAATCTCGGGTCTAGTACAGACCTGAGCATACATAATGCTACCAACAGCTGAAGCATATGGAACATTTTTCATTTGTTCCCTTTCATTGTCATTTCTGGGGCATTGGTCCAAACTGAACCGATCACCTTCTACAATGGGTGCTACACTTGGTGAACAATCTTTCATACCAAATCTTTCTAAGACTTTGTTGATATGGGATTCTTGAGACAAACCCAAAATGCCTCGAGATCTATCTCTATGGATCTTTATGCCAATGACATAAGATGCCTCACCCATATCTTTCATATCAAAGTTACTTGAAAGAAATTTTTTCACCTCATGTAGCAATCCTTTATCATTGGTTGCGAGCGAAACAGCATCCACATACAACACAAGGAAACAAATCTTGCTCTCAATGACCTTAAGGTATATACATTGATCCATAAGTCTGATTTTGTAGAATTTATGGCTTGTGAAAATGACATAGGATCATTATCGGCTCCAATATTACAATCCGAATCTCGCGGATACACTAAATAGTCACTAGAAATAGTTGATTTCTTGCTATATTAGATCTCCTCAATGGAACTTGTTCATCCTCACGATGAACAGTTTGTTCCTCATTACCATCATGAGCTATTAGATTGTTGTCAACTTGTGGAACCTCAATGGTTGGTTGTCTAACACGCAATTTAGCTTGAGGTGCGTGAATGACAATCAACTTGTCACTTGAAACAGTAGGTGGAAGTTGATCATTATCTTTTTCAGGAACAATATCCTGAAATTAATCACTCCCACTAATCAAGTCATTTTCAAGAAATTTAGCATTTCTTGTTTCCACAATTCTAGTGCTATGAGACGTACAATAAAATCTATAACCCTTATACCTTTCAGCATATCCAATGAAATGCCCATTAATAGTCCTTGGGTCTAGCTTATTCTCTTGTGGGTTGTACACTCTCACTTCAGACGGGTATCCCCAAATGCGTACATGTTGCAAACTTGGTTTCCATCCTTTAAATAACTCAAAAGGCGTCTTTGAGACGGCCTTGGAAGGAACTCGGTTTATTATGTATGCTGCCGTCTTAAGAGCTTCTACCCATAAAAATGATGGAAGTTTAACATTACTTCTCATACTTCTTACCATGTCCATTAAAGTTCGATTTCTTCTTTCTGCTACACCATTTGGTCCGGAGAACCACGCATAGTGTATTGGGCAACAATCCCATGCTCTTGAAGAAATCTTGCAAATAGACCTGGTGCTTGTCTGTTCTCGGTGTATCTACCATAGTACTCTCCACCTCTATCTGATCTCACAATCTTAATGTGCTTATCACATTATTTCTCTACTTCGACCTTAAACAATTTAAAGGCATCCAAAGCTTCGTCTTTGGAACGAAGTGAGTAAAGATACATATATCGTGAATAATCATCTATGAAGGTGATAAAGTATTTCGGATCATTAGCGTTCATGTCTGGACAACAAATGTTCGTGTGTATGATCTCTAATAGGTTTGAACTTCTTTTGGCACCAATTTTGTGTTTGTTAGTTTTCTTTCCCTTAATGCAACCAACACACATATCAAAATCAGTAAAGTCCAAAGTACCAAGTACCCCATCCTTTACCAATCTCTTAACTCTCTCAATGGAGATATGTCCCAATCTCCGGTGCCACAAAATTGAGGAGTCCTCATCATAATACATATTTTTAACCCAGTATTAACATGCATAGAACTATGAGTGATATCATTTTGCAAAAACCATCAGACAAAATACCATAACCAATAACTTCAGAATTTATGAGAATACTAAAACCAGAGTCCGAAAAAATTAAAGGAAATTCCTAAAGGTACAAGTCTTAAAACTGAAATCAAGTTTCTAGTGAAACCTGGTACATAAAATGTCTTTTCTAAATGCAAATTAAAACCACTACTTAAAATTAAACTGCATGTCCCAACAGCTTCCACATGTGAACTCATATGACTGCCTGAATAGATGTAGTGTTCACTTCCCATAGGTTTCCTTAGGTTTGTCATACCCTGCAAGGTATTCGAAACATGAATTGTAGTACCATAGTCAATCCACCATGTATTATGATTAATATTAACCATATTAGATTCATAAACAAACGCTAGAAAATTACCTTTCTTCTCAAGCCAAGTCTTAAACTTAATGCAGTCTTTCTTCATGTGTCCCTTCTTTTTACAAAAGAAACATGTAGACTCCTTCTTTATGCCTTGGTTAGCTGAAAGCTTTCCCTTTTCTTTAATGTGATCCCTTTTCTTCTTTGAAGAAGAAGCAGTAATAAGGTTCACCTTTTTGCCCTCTTCCATCCTCAATCTCCCCTCCTCTTGAACACACATGGTCATAAGTTCATTAATTGACCATTTATCCTTATTTGTGTTATAAGATATCTTAAAGGGGCCATATTGTGGAGGAAGAGTGCACAAAATGAAATGAACTAGGAAAGATTCAGACATGGTAACTTCCAAATCCTTAAGTTGGGTCGCAATATCCCTCATGCTCATGATATAATCACGCACACACTTAAACCCATTGTGCCTCATGGATGAAAACTTCATAATTAAGGTGCTAGCAAGAGCTTTGTCAGAATTTACAAACAGCTCATCAATGGCTTTAAGGAGATCTTTAACCTTAGTATGCTTATCGACAGAATCCCGAACACTAGCACAAATTTTGGTCTTTATGAACATAACTGAGAGACGATTAGATCGATCCCACTTTTCATAAAGATCAAATGCATCTAAAGTACTAGTCTCAGTTATGCTATGTAGTTCGTCTTTCCAAATAACATAGTCGATATCCATCCACCCCAATTGTAAAAGCACTCTTTCTTTCCACACCTTATAGTTATCACCCTTTAATTCAGGAATGTCACAATTGACATCAGAAATGTTTCCTGTTAAAATTGCTGCAAAGAAAATTTATACATGCTTATAAACAAAAAATTTGAGACTTAAACTTAATCATGATTCACCAATGTAAGTCATGCATAAAAAAAAATGAATCTAGTGACATAAAACTTGCATGTGGGCTAAAGTCCTACTCAAATTAGATTCATAACTACATGATGAAACTATTAAACCATATTCATTCCTTAATT
Source organism: Papaver californicum (assembly GCA_023531435.1). Taxonomy (NCBI): domain Eukaryota; kingdom Viridiplantae; phylum Streptophyta; class Magnoliopsida; order Ranunculales; family Papaveraceae; genus Papaver; species Papaver californicum. The sequence continues at coordinate 244,038 of JAJJMC010001477.1, read as the reverse complement.
CCTGTGGGTAGATTAAGGAACATAATTCAACATTTCATCCCAATTAATCATACAAATATAATAAAATTTTCTATGGGCATATTTCATCATATTACATATGATTAATTACAAATTTATGTCTAGTTTCCACATGTGATTTCTTAAGAAAGTTTTAAATAACTAGAGATGTTGTGGCTGCTCTCTAATTACTAAAATTATTAAATCACTTGATATATTTCTTTATCTTTATTCATGTACAATCCTAATGGTCATAATATATATACATATATAGTTTGTCTTTGTGGCTACAATCTCAAAAACCTCCCCATTCATAGAGCGCGATTTGATGTAAGGGGTTGGCAATAAGTTTGAGCGTGATTCTTTGAGTCATATATAGGCCATCAAACCCCACTAAATTAAGGTAAAGACATCATTACCATAGTACTATATGTGACGAGTCTGACGGCATTGTATGTACAAAAAAAAAAATACATATACAACACCAGTAACAAATAATTTAGTCTGTAACATCTGTTAGACTCTAGATTACTGACAATGCGGTCTCATGGAGTTACTAAAATGATGTAAATATGTAGGACCAGTGTGTAACACTGGAGGAAAATTAAATTCTCATGGACAAGGCCCTTACTTTCCAACTATCACATGGTTGATCTTATGGTTCCATGTGAAATGCACTCAACGATGATGGTTTAATTAAGGATAGCAATAGGTCAGGTGTGAGAACCTACTTTTTCATGAACTCCCGTGGGATTTTACTTCTAATGTAACAAAGTAAGTGTATCCACATATACCAACTCAAACACAGACAAGAAAATCACAATCAATAATTACCTGGAACAGTGATTTTGATAGCAAGATGAGTCCACTCATCCACGGTGAAAAGGAAATTTAGTGCATGTTTGTAAGTTTTAACATGGATGGAATAATTCTTAAACATGTTGATGGATCTCAACAGGTCATTATATGCATGTTCATGTGGGATTTGAGTACTCATTATAATTGAGCAATAATGAATTCAAGCAAGGCAGAGGTGATTACAGGCTCTGATACCAAATGTAAATCTATATGTATCTCTATGTATATTCTAATATCTATATAAACATAAAATAATGAAAGCGGAAGCAATAAAATGAGATTGATTTTGTGTACCTCCAACAATTGCAATTTGAAAGCTTAAACCTTCCTTGAGTATGCCCCAGTTTCTTAGTTGATTTGAATTTTGGTTCCAAACCCTCCTTCTCACTTTTAGTTGGTGTATTTTTATGAGAGTTAATTTGGTGACCTTAATTCTCCGATTTTTGCTATCACTTCTTTTTACTAACTCTAGCCATCATAGAGTAGTTGGCATGATAGGATATAGAGGGTGGTTTTCTAAAATGGGAGAGAATCATGGGGAGTTACCTTGATCAGTTGCAACTTCCCACTAAATGGATCACATTATTTTTTCCTTAATTTTAGGCTATATGGAAAAAGTCTAACATCCTCTATATAAGGAAGTTAAGGAAGTAAAAAGGAGATGCAAAAAAAGTTTTATTTTTGAAGGAGGAGAGAAACATAGAGTTAGGAGGGAAAAAAACAAAAAGAGATAGAAAAAGTAAGCTTCAGAAGATCACCAATCTGGTGGAACAATACATGGTTCCACCTATAATAACAGTCCACATAGGCTGAAAAAAGGTTTGCAAGACAAACCTCGCCGTCCAAGAACCCTTCCACACTAAAAGGAAGAAATTTGGCACCAAGTAGATGGTGTTTTTGTAGATGATGTTGTTATGGAGGAACACCCCTAAAGAAGATTGTATTGTTAGTAGAGGAGAAGCTTTGTGCTTTATGTTCACGTTGTCGTGTGTTTTAATTTGTTGTAAATGTGTTATTTTTAAATTGTATCAAATGCTTTATTTTGTGTAATGTTTTTAATATATTGTATATTGTGTTCTGTTTTTTTTTTCTCATATTGTTTTTAATCTGTTGTTCTATAATATTAATAACATTGAATGGGACTTTGGATGAGGGATTGAAA